>VURO01044079.1:0-15401 GCA_015108175.1 Pelvicachromis taeniatus | reverse complement strand
ACAAAAAAGGCTAATCCAAAAAAAAAAAAAAAATAGAAGAAAGAAAGAAAAATAAAGAAAATATCTATAAGATTAGAGCCTCGTTTATTTTCAGATGGAAATTCATTTTTTCTAAGCTATAGACATTGTTAAATGACTAGAGTGGTAGTTCAGTTCGGCTCACAAGAAGGTCAGGATCAAACAGTATAGAAAGAAATATCAGTTAAGAAGAAAGAGGGGAGCTTAGAGCAGGGGAGAAGAGTTTAGACACTTAAGGCATATGAAAGCAGGAGTAGTGTGTGTGTGTAGGTGTGTGTGTTTTTGTGGAGATAGGGAAAGTGATGCACATCTAAAAGGTGCCAAGCCTTTTATAAAGTGTTGGTTTTTTACAAGTGTTTGTTAAGCTCTCTGTGGGGACTCGGAGAATGTGAAGCCCCGGGCTTTAAGGTAAAACGAATAAAAAGAGAGCAAGAAAAAGAGGAAAATTAAGCCAAAAAGTGGTGAATGGAGACCAGCACTTCCATCTATAGGGGTAGGAGTGGTGCCATAGGCACTCAGACGCTGATGGTTTAGAACCTAAAACGTTTATTTCTCTTATGGAGGTAAGCTTCCCCAGTTTAGGCCTAGCCCCAACGGGCTGTGTTTCTAACCACAACTGAGAAATAGATTCTCTAGAATTCTTCTACAAGAAGCGGTCCCACATTTCATTTTTAAGCTTAGTCTATATTTTAAGAACTATTGCTTTGAGCAACAGTGGAATGCCTGAGGCAGGTATTCGGATAGCCACAGGTAATGGCCAAGAAGAGAGATACAGCAAAGGAGATGTTGGCCTAATAGCAGAACAGAATGTGATGGATAAACTATAACATGTCTGTGAAACAAAAAGTTTCTTTCTTTATGTGCAGTCATCCACCAGTTTTCGCAACAGCTACCTGTGAGGTAGTCAGGTTTGTTCTCTTGGCGAGGATATAAGGGACAGCAATTAAGCCTCCTGTTAATATTCAGTGGCTTCTCTGTCTAAACACTGCTTATTAAAATTTGCCCCCCCACACACACACACACATATGCACACACACACCCCATCTGCTGATCCTGACAAAGAAGCTTACCTGGAAAAATCTATTCCTTGCCAATACTTTTAATTCTGTTAAAACGATATTCCTCACAAGTTTCAAAAACCTGAAATAGTACACATCGATTGGAATTATACTCTGCCGCTCCCTTTGGCCTCAACCCAATTCACCATGTAAAAAGAAAACTGATTAAAAAAAGAGATGTAGGGTCTCAAACTAATATATGTTAGCGTGTATTCTGTGGCAGCAAAATGTGCAATCAAATGTCCTTTCAGGCTGTAGAGCAAGCACAAATCATTGGAGAAAAACCTGGTAGCTTGATCAAACGGTTTGGATGTATGGATGGTAGATGGATAGATGGCTTATAAGGCAAACAGGTCCACCGAGGATGCAATTTCCACTACCATACACTCTACTCTACATCACCTGGAGAATCCTGGGACTTCAGTAAGGATGCTCTTCATTGATTTCAGCTGGGCTTTTAATACCATCCCAGACATTCTTATAGCCCCCCCCCCGCTACACGTGCATGGAACTATCGTGGACCACAAACACATCAGCCTTAGTGAACAAAGCCCAGCAGCGTCTGAGATGAAACAGGCTGTAGACTGACCTACTAGTGTCCTTCTATCAAGTCTGGTGCACGCCATCTCGATGTGGTACGTTGGTTGCACAACAGCGGATAACACGAGACTCCTGACGGTCATCAGAACAGCAGAGAAGGTGATTGGCTGTCCACTCTCCCCCCTGGACTCCATTGCCAGCTCTAGATATCTGTCCAGAGCCAGGGTGATTATAAAAGACCACTTCCATCCTAACCACCACCTCTTCAACATCCTCCCCCTCTGGAAAAGGTTCAGATCCATCAGGTGCAAAACCAGTAGACTAAAGAACAGCTTTTTCCTGTGGGCTGTCAGAACTTTTAATGCAAATTAAGAGCCTGAACAGACTTATGACCATACAGTCATTCTGTTGCTGCTGTTGACTCTGTTACTGACATTTCCCTGTGAAATATTTTAGTCTTCCTTTTTTCTCTGTGCAATATTTTGGTCCCTATAAAATATTTTGGTCTGTGTAGTATTCTGGCAGATGTGCAATTACCATCCACATTCTTAATGACCATAACCCTTCCACCCTTATTTATTTAGTATATTATATTATTGCCCTTGTACACCCCCCCCCCCCCCCAATGTTTATGTAACTCATACACTGTGTATATAGTTTACTTATATTATATTATACCGTTTATATTATATTGTTTTTCTTAATTGTATATTGTTTTATTTACTCTTGCACCTTTGTGGTCTTGCTACCAAATTTTGCTACAACTATAGATGAGGTAAAGGAAAAATCACTTCCATTCAGAGGGAAATCATTGCTGACATCTGGCAGAATGCAAACACTGGTCTCCGGTGCAGGATTGATGGACATTAGACATGGCGCAGCATCTGCTTCTCGGAGTGGAATAACAGCGTGGACTTTACAAACACTCAAAATGAGAATTCGGCCCAAGAGAACAGAAAGCATCAGATGAAAAGGTTTCAGATGAAAAACTAAGCGAAAGCAAGAGGGATCGGGGGAAAGCAAGCAAGGGAGAAAATAGTGGTAGTGTCTGAGCAGAGACAGAGTACCACAGAGCTGGTCGGTACATGCAGGTGAAATCCCTGCGTGCTGTTGGCGGCTACACTACATTAACTCCAGCTTTCAGTTTGAGCCAGGGACTTGGGGAATAGATGGGATGGGGGCAAAAGGAGGGAACCCTAGCAAATGGTAGTACAGGGACACACACTGAACCTTTAGCTATACAAGCCTTGACCTTGTTTTATACGATATTATTAAAGCCATTCCAGCTGATGAGCTCTCGTCACAAAATGTCTTTTTTCATTTCACTGAAATAAGTCATGAAAGGCAGTGACGCACAGGGACGTATTCGAAACTAGGAGGGATAGTACTCCAAGAATGCTATTAGGTTCTTCTCATTCTCAGTGGGGACATGACTAGAGCTTTTTGTTTACCCTCAATCGTGTCATTTCAGTCTTTCTTCTTTAATATGATGTCAACAATACACAGATACAGATTGTGTTTTAGAAAGACTTGCACTGTTTAACGTTACTTCAGTTATACAGTAATCTCAGTTAAATTAAGAAGCCTGGGACTGTGTGAATTCACTGAGTGACTGCATAAGGTGACAACCCTTTGGGGAAAACTGCTGAGGTGATGGTTGATCATAGTGTTAATGTACCGGTACTGTGTCACAGAGGAATGTCTCTCAAACAGATGGTTGCCTGGGCTGGCAAGGTTGGTGGCAATTTTACCCCTCTTTTTCTCTGCTGCCGGGTCCCTAAGCTCCTTGATGTAAAGTAGCTGACAGTCAATGATCCACTCGGCAGTGGCGAGGTACACGCTCAAGCCTTGTCCTCTGAGAAGCAGGAGGCAGGAACTCAACCAAAGTTTGACATCAAAGACATGTATGTTTAAAAGTGAATGAGTCAGTGGGCTTTCTAGCTTATCTGTTCTGATGTTTACGTGCCTTACTTGTTTATTTCATTGGTGCTCAATTTCTCTCATTGTATTACAATCAGTCACTATTAGTAATTTATGAATATGTGTTGTATAAGGTTTTTTTAATTATTATTTCAATTTTTTGAAATGTTTTTTTTTTTTACTTGGTCCTGTGAGCTGGAAAGGGCTGCATTCAATGAGAGGGTTAGGTTTGTTCGGGGCAAGGCAAATGAATTAGACACACAACCTGCATTATAAACTAGGGTGGAGAATGGATTGATAATGGCAAATAAAAGCAGATTGCTCCACCACCCACCATCCTTGAGCAGACAACAGCACACCATGACATATAATATGGAAATGCAAATGATGCTGACTTCTCTTTGTTCTGTGAGCAAAAAGCTTTTTTAACTGTGACTGTGTTTTAGTATTTATTATGTCTAACCACACCCCAGTTTCAATTCAGACCCGCTCTACTTTTAAAGTTAGGCTTAAAATTGTCCTTTTCCATAAATGTTATAGTTATGGATGGATCAGGTGATCCTGGATCCTCCCTTAGTTATGCTATAATAGGTCTAGGCCACTGGGCACTTCCCACAATGCACTGAGTGTTTCTTCTTTACCCATCTCTGAGCCTGGTTCTGCTAAAGGTTTCCTTATTCCCACTGTCTCCCTGGTAGTTCCTTATCGGGGCTTGTTTGGTTGTTGGAGTTTTCTCTCTATTATTGTAAGTTCTTTACCATTGAATGTACTGCACATCAAGGTGACTGTTGTTGTGATTTGGCACTATATATAAAACTCAATTCAACTAAACTAAATTAATTGACAATGTAGTTTGTTCCGTTACGGTTCATTTTGTTTTCCAGCCTTAAATATTTAGATAAATGATGGCGATATATGTTTCATCACACACAACTAAGTACCCAGAGTGATACAGTAACTTAAATGAATGTTTTATTTACATGCATCTTCATTTACTTCCAATTTAAAACTAAACCGTAAACAGACAGTGTTTAACTGTTGTCCTCCGTAGTCTTGCACCCCCATACTGTACATATTGTATGCAGCACAAAAAAAAGAAAAAAAGTCTGACTTTTCCTTGTCATGTAACCGTACTATTGCTAAAGAACTTAAAGACTGACAACACAAGGAACTCACTGTGATAATTGTTGGCTTGTGTGCGTGCGTGTGTGTGTGTGTGTGCACAGGGATTATGTTCGTCTTACTTCTAAATACCATTTTTTTCTGGATCAATGCTTTTGTTTCTCCTCTTAATACTTTTATAAACCTCTGAAAATTGGCATTGATGAAATCCGAGCATCTCCCCAGCCCTCTGGGACTTAACAAGTATAATCAATCCACTTAATTGTTCTGCCGCGACACCAACAATGACGGCAGTGTCATCCGTTTTCCATATCAAATAGATCATTAGGTAGTTACATAACTACACACACATACACATCCTTTGACATCATTAGCAGTGGCCTCAACCAAAATGCCTTAATTAGGATTACCTTGACCTGGAATGTATCCCATTAAGAACAGAAGAGGCAGTAAAAATATTCATACTAGCATCGTGGTTCTCTTACCACACAAAAATAAGTTTTAATGGAGATAATTACAGTGGTTAGTGCACTCATTGAAAAGTCTTAATAATGACATGACTTATTGGTTCTCTTAGTGGTGAGACAGCATCGTGGCTTCAGCAATAATTTTTTTAGTTACTGTTTCCCCTTCTAGCAGGACAGGTATTAACAGATGTCGAAAACAACAACAAATCACTGTCTGATTAAAGGTCGAGAGTTTTTTTCCCCCTGTAACATAGCTAGAGTAATGAAGTATGTATGCAGGGATATTTATTGTCCTTAAGATTACATAGCTTCTGGTTTGACCAATGTGAGATTAATTTGCTCATTCATTCTCCAGATTGTTGTGTATGCTGTGCTGCTGCTTGACTGGTACACGGCAGCGTGATCATATTTTGCGTGTCAAAAACGAACCTTCTTGCTCTGCTTCTGAAATTTGGCTGCCATCAAATTCATACTGAGTAAATGAGAGAGAACAACCTCACAAATTTTGGGCATGACATTGACAGAAACATGCACTGTTTAATAAAATTATTTCAGATTTGGTACGTGGTATCATCACACTGAAGTTGGAAAAAAAATGTAATTTTTTTCACATTAAAGCTTAAATATCTTTGAAACCTGATGTGGGCTGTTTCAAAGAATATTATGTGCCTTGTATATGAGCAGCTGTAAATCATACATCAGTGCTCTGTCATATGTACAGATCTGCAGATTTTGATGGACTTGTTTTGAAATGGCTCCTTAGAAAGTCTATTACTGGTCTAGAGTTTGCTTGCTAACATATTATTAGTTATTAGTCCTTCATTATAAGTACAAACAAAGTATTTATCGTTGTATGACTGTACTAATTGCAATAAACTTTTGTTTTAGTGTATTTCTGATGTATGTGTGTGTGAGTGTGTGCATCTATATCATGCTTTCGGCATTGACATTTGCAAAAAGAAGCCTATTAGTAGTAGCACGCTCAAATAACACAAAGGATAAAATCTTGAGTCGAACAAATGTAGTGAGGATTGCTTGCCAGTAAGAGCTGATGAATAGAGATGTTTACTAAACCTATTCCTGCAGAGAGATAATCCATCAAATGAAACAGAGAATATGGTGTAAAGTAATCAGTGATGCCTTTAATATTTGTCTGATATTTATGTCCTGTCCAGTCCGGTGTAATTTTTCTGCACGATACTTTCACAAGAATGTGGTTGTTGTTCTGCACAGTCACACCTCTATATCTATCTTTCTCTCTATTTTTCCAGATATCCGTGGCATTGAGGATTTCCTTGACAGTACCTCTCAGCAGGGAATGGATGTATCCCTTCAGAAAGTGGAATCCAACATTAACATGATGATCACGAGTCTGTTCAGAACAATGCGCGTGGAGGAGCTGCATCGCTATAGGGATACACTGCGCAGAGCTGTGTTGTTCATGAGCCCAGCTACGGCCAAAGCGTTTATTACCGAGGTAAGGAAGGTTGGTTTTGGGCCTTTGTTTGTCAGTTAATAACGTAAGTAAACAACACCGGTGATGATATTTTCAAAGCAGGACGAACATATAGAACTCTCAAATGTGTTATGCAGAAACTTGTATTGCGGCAGCTCACCATCAGGGAGAGCAGAGACGATCACACACCTTGACAAGACAATTTGTCATGCAATTTTGAAGTATATTCCCTAATGGCATATTTACACCCCTTCAGCACATGCACCCAGATATCCAGATAAGGCAGACATAAAATGTCTGACATATGCCTCTCTAATACTGCACGGAAAGGATGCCAATTAGATGCCAAGGAATCTTAAAAGCAACTGAGTCATTATGACTTTTGAGGTCTTACCAAAAGGAGAGAACTTCCTTAAAACAAAAACTCCTTTACAAACAATAGCTTAAGCCTTTCTTAATCTGTGAATGGCATGTTAAACAGGTAGCTTACATTTTAAATAGCCTCACAGCACTTTAAGTAAAGATGTTAGCAAGTCTGGAAGAGCTGAATGCTTTGATTGTATAGCAAATTAAATATGCAAGCTATAGATAAAGATTGTATGTTGTTACATCAGTAACATTAAAAAAAAAACTCTTGTATGGATCTTACGTTCTTCACACTTGTGTATTTTTAAGTGATTAATGGTATTTTGAATTGGGTTTGACTCTTGTGATGATACCAGTGGGTTACCAGGCTTAATTAATGTTTTGCTAATTCACGTGAGCCCTGTGTGTCTCTATTAACCAGATCAGATGGAATTATTGGAGGTAGTCCTCTCAAGGCCACTGAAGTATTATTTGTTAAGCCCTGAGCATGATGGGAAGATATGAAAGTATTCATTGGTTTGCTTCTCCCCCGCTGTTTCTCTCGGTACGAGTCAGTGTTAATTTATGGTGCACAGACAAGGTGCATGTTTTTAATGTAATTTTTAGGAAACATGCATATTCAAACAGACAGACACACACACACAGTTCTCTTCCCCTCTCATCATGCTCTTTATCGCTTCAGAAGAAGACAATTAGAGGAGTTCCTTTTGCTCCTATACATAAATGATATGGAGGTCATGGTTGAAAGCAATAGGCTCTAGCATTAGTTATGAATTCTTAATTTGAATTGGTAGGATGGGGCTTAATCCCATGTGTCATGTTCTCATCTCAGTTTAATTAAAAGTGACCTCGGAAAGAGCAATCACAATCTAATTTGGTTGGAGGCGTGACAGGGGTGGGGGTGGATGGTGGGGGGTGAAAAATGGGGTGTTATTGTGTAACTGTGAGTGTGTTGGTATCAGTGTTTGTGTATCGTAGTGTTTCTGTGGCTGTGTTGCAGCCTTTTAAGTTTAGCATGGAAATACATTGGCGGTAGAGCTCTTCGCCTCAAGGCTTTGCACTCATATTCAGAAGAGATCGTCAAGCTCACTTTACATGAGTTTCAGTGTTGAGGTCGTTAATCAAACAAACCTGACAAAAACATTAGCGTCCGCGTTACAGGTAACATGTTACTGTAATCCGATTTCATTTTTCAAGGAAAGAAGTAGAAGTAAGGGATTACTATTGCAAAAAAGTAATTAGATTACTGTTACTTTACCATAAGCACGCTGCGTTACTGCGATATTAAACCGTGATTTTGTTTGTGAGACTGTGTCTTGACAATGACATACAAGCGTGCGACATCTGTGGCAACAACAGACGTGTGCAGATCAACAATGGTGATGTGCGGGAGAGAGTGCGACCATGCAGCGTTTAAAGCTCGGAAGTGCGCACATTACTTTGAGTTTGATTCTGGAAAAAGTGACAAAAACATTAGTGTCCGCTAATTAGTGTCCGCTCTGTCTGGGAAGAAATTTATTAATTTATTTATTGCTCTGTTTTACTTGCATCTATTTGAAAGAGTGAGTGTAAACACAAAAAATAATACTTGATATGCTGGAATATGCAGAAAATGGGTTTAAATGGTAAACAAATGTCTTCAAGTCAAAGACTGTTGCATATAATTTAGTTTTGTTTGATGCAATGTGCATAAAGTTAAAAGATTAAAACTAATAAAAAAAAATGAAACATGATTGTAAAACTCTCACCTTTTTAAGTTGTTGCAGTGTCTTGTTCTCTCTGAGCTCCTGCCCTGATATATCATTGATACAGTGATAAAGGCCAACCTGCTTGTACACTTATGTCTCCAACCAGGTGGCACCGGCTGCACTGTGCTTGCCAGGTAACAAAAGTCAAGAGGTGGATCAGCAGTTGAGATGTCGTTTTAATGTACATTTTCATTTGTGAAACATAAACAGGTCGTACTGTAATTACTTCTCAGCTAAAAAATATAAATCTTCAGTTACAGTCCCACATGACACAGGTTATAACGAGGCGACTCACAAGGTCTTTCTTTTAGTTTTCACCCCTGAGCCGTACAAGGCTGATAAGGTATTGTTGTCACCCTGCCAATGGACGAACAGGCAGGCAGGCACCCTGGACAAAGCAACACTGGAGTTTCAAATTGATATCATAGATGTATCTACTAAAAATCTCGGATGAATTCATATCCCAGTGACCTTGACCTCAAGGTCAAGATCAGGGGTCTAGTTTTCTCAAAATGTTGTGAATGCAATGAGTCGAGAATGAAGTCACCTAGAATTTTGTATCTAGTACTAGGCTGAGTGGTACCACTGGCCACCACCAGCAATTCTAGTAAGTAATAAAACAGAGCAATTGGCAAAGTTAGTGAAAACCAGCCCAAAAGAGCACTTCAGGGAAAAATGTTGTGGTCAAAGCAATTCTGCTGTAGAATCAGGGGTGAAAAATGGAGCCTAGACTGCTGTGAGCCTGGCTGCTCATTTGTTACCTGTTAAAGGTCGAACTTTAGATGTGGCTAGCTGTGTGTTAGCATGTTGTCATTGCAGGTGTTTGAAAGGAGCTGATTTCACGTTAGCAGTGGGCAGTTGTCGAAATATCCCTTATTGTGCAAAAATAAATAAATAAATGTACATATCTCCACTCCTTCATTGGTTTACACCAGGGGTCTCCAACTCCAGGCCTCGAGAGCCGGCGTCCTGCAGCTTTTAGATAACACCCTGAGTCAGCACACCTGAATCAAAGGATTAGTTCATTAGCAGGCCTCTGGAGAACTTCAAGACATGTTGAGGAGGTCGTTTAACCATTTAAATCAGCTGTGGTGGATCAAGGACACATCTAAAACCTGCAGGACACAGGCCCTCGAGGCCTGGAGTTAAAGACGCCTGGTTTACACCATTTTCCTATTTCATATGATTGTAGATATAATGAGCCTATTTGAGGAAATCGCTTATCATTGCTACGCCGATGATATCCAGCTGTATATTTCTTTTAAGTCCAACGACTTATTGAAACTACAGCGCTTGAATGTTTGTTTTGACTCGATTAAAAGTTGGATGGCTGCAAATTCTCTCAACCTTAATGACGGGAAAACTGAAATTCTCCTATGCGCGCCGGACAGATTCTTCGCCCAGATAGTTGAAGCCCTGGGTCCCCTTTCAGTATATCATATGCTGGAAAGAATTGTGAAAAACAACAGAAGATTTTATTTTTAAAGAAACACACCAAACCGTCTCTTGCATAAAACTCTGTCTTGAGGCAACTGTCGTGGTGATTTTGCACCATATAAATAAAAGTGAATTGAATTAATGTTTTACTTTTTTTAAAAACTCTATACAATAGCAAGTTTGGATAACCAAAGTTTAGCACGAGTAAGTGAAACATTATTTTATTTGTTGCCTTCTCAAAATATAAAATAATGTAACAAAATAAGAAAAAGGATGGATTGCAATTTGTTAAGATATATTTACCTTAACAAACATTATGTTCTCATTTACAGTAGCACCACATAAATTGCTTCAGCCATGTTCTAACATGCACAGTAACAGATCCACATTCAATCCCTAATTGTATTTATTTTAATCTCTAATCTGCTGGGTTGTCAGGGATTCGTTTTTAAATACAAAAAAGTTAAAAGTTTGAGTCAAAATGTAAACCGATGATAGAATCCATCCTTATTATCATTTATCCATTTAAACTACGAAATGTGATCTACATTCGGTGTGGAATATTGCTTTGGCTATTATACAATATGAAAGCGCCCGCCTCCATTTCAGTGTGTGACTGGAACCCAGATTAGTTTTCGAGAGTTTCTCTCTCTTTCCTTTGGGAATGTTGACAAAGCAGTCATTTAATCTAATTTAGTCAGACATCAAGTGGAAAGGGGTTTCTGAGATGAAGTGTCGGGAGACGGTAAATATTGGTGGATAAGATTGATGGTCACAGATGTCTCTTTCTCGCTCTACCTGGGAGGATGCTCGGGGAGGGAGAAACATATACACCGGTTGAGAGACAGACACAGACTGGCATGGAGACAGCGAGAGATGAGTGGGATGTTGTTTTTTCTCTCTCTATCAGTTATTTGTGAGGTCATTTGTCATGAAAAGCACCTCCCACCCAGATGCTCTAGGCTACGGTGGATGTGAACTGAAAGCTGTTGCAAAATAACAAGACTTGACAGAAGGAGAGAGAAAGGTACATGAGATGATTGAGCAGAGAACGGTACACATTTAAGATGACACAAAGTTACATTTGTCATCTTTGAAAAGAAACTTTTCGTTTAAAGTACTTATTGGTGATGATTTTGAGGTAAAGCGGAGCAAAGCCAGTGGAAATGTTTCAAGTGAGGACTGCTTGATGCTTGATGTATACCTTAGTGATGAAAAGCATTCATTTGTGATTTCCTGTTTACTAATGTGTTATTTATATGTTGCTTGATGTCAGAGGTGGCTATGACTAATAAGCTGGAGCAGCAGATCACCTACTATTCAGAAAATATCCTTGGTTGTGTGAATGTGTGTGAATATTAGACATAAAGCACTAAAATGTAGGGGGGAAAAAAGTGTTTGAATGAACGTGTGCAAATGGGTGAATGAGACATGTTGTATGTAGTGCTTTAAGTCCTCAAGTAGAGTAGAAAAGCGCTATATATGATCCAGCCCATTCACCATTTACCAAAGGCTCTGTGGCTCTATGCTGTCTTTCACCATAAGCCGCCATTGAAGGAATTGAAGTGTTATTCTGCACTAGTTAGTATTAAGTTGTCTACCAATGAATACTGATGTTGAAAGTATCCAAAAAATATCCAGAGCCCATCAAGTTGTGAGTTTAATTTTAGATGAGTGAAATTTATTTTTCCCATCAATCTAGTCTAAAAACCATAATATACCATTTCTCAAGTATATCCTCCTGAGAACCAAAAATTTTAATTAATTTTATAATATATTATATAATAATAATATTTATAATAAATTTGGGGTTTTCATCCAGGGCACTGAGCTTTGACATCTGTGTGAGAGCTTTTACTTTGGTTATGTCTCTAGAGGACAAGACAACCTGTATCCTATATCTACTTCAATGTTGCGATACAAATGGCACTTAATGGCACGCTGGTGCTGAATAGTAATCCATCATCCCAGTCTTATGTCACTGTGGAGCAGGGTTTCTTTTAGGACCTCTCAGGGTTTGGCTGCATTTATCCTTCAGTTTAGCCCCTAAGCCCTTTGACCCTGTTTGGTGAGAAGCCCTGCACAGTGTTTTGATGCCACTTCTGTGCTTCACTTTAAGGATAGTGTTAGCCAGGCGATGATGTCTGGTGTTTGTGAGACATAGCTCTTGGGGGGAAAAAAAAACACTGGAGAACATTTTTATCTTGTCAGACCACAGAAGGATTTTTTGGTGCTTTTTTTGAGTCCTTTAAATGCCACTGGGCTCTGGGGAACACTCAGTGCTTTAGTAATGCTTTTATACTATTGCCCTGATCTATGCCTCAGTGTCCGAGGTTAACTCTTGTTTTACTTTGAGTCTCTGTCACTCTTCCTCTTCACCTTCTTTGACTCATCTGACAACTGGACTCTTCTACTTTTTCAATTTAACTGCTGTCCACTTACATTTAACAATCTTTCCAAGAACGTTTTGTACCCGGTGGCAGATATTACCGCGTTACCGAATGCAAACATATTTGGAACTACTCTCAAAACTTAGAATGCCATTATTACATACCACTAAATTGTTCAATCAAAATTTACTTCATGATCATAACTTATAGCAACAGTTTTGCCAATTGCCTGTTTAAATTTACAATAAGGTGAAGGGCACCTCTGGGCTTATCTCTGTTTTATTGATTTCATCCATCCTTCCTTTTCTAAATTCCTTCTTGTGTTGTGGTTTAGGTTCTGAACAGGACGGTTATAGTCCAGCATCTTCTGTATTCTCAGCAGAACATCCTCCTCCAAGCACATCCTTGCACTTCACCACACAAACTAATCTGAAGCCCAACATTCCCATTCAATTTTCTGCATTATTTAACATTTTCCTGCTCTGTTGCCTTTTTTCAATCTGGTACATATGGCTGAGTTGCTAGCCACTGGCAGCAAGGTTTCCTTACGCTGCTTCATACATTTCCTTATTCCATCCACTTCATGTAGACATAAGAGTAAACTGGGATTTTTCCCTGGGACTATTTTTCTATTAAAAATATTACTCTTAGTGATTTCCCTGGTCTCAGCACACAAATAACCAATGAAAGGATAATATAAGGACGTGAAAGGCATTGCTTTCATTGTGAGGACTTATCATATTTACAGTATGTCTGTGATTCTTTGTTATGTGAAGAAACCCACATTCAAATGCACACACACAATGGACAGTATATAATCCTAATACTAGTTTTCTAATCCTGAATTATAAATGAAAATTTTAAATATTTTTTTTCTTGCAATGATGTGAGCCTGCAAGCAATATACCAGGAACTTTTAGTGTATTGTTACAAGCGGCTCTGGCTTGCAAATAATCACAAGTAAGAGATTTTCATGTTTTTTTAATGTAGAATGCTCATTATTATTTACTCCTCTCTTCTGCTCCTTTCATGCACCTTTCATCTTACGTGCAGCTTGGGATGCTTCTTAGAGCTTGAGTAACACAGATGGTAAATGGTCAAAAAGTAGAGGAAAATAAATAGCATTTAGAGGAAAAAAAATACAGCACAAAGTGCTAGGTGGTCCTGTTCTTTAAAAACAAAACTTTTCTCTCCAGTTGTGCATCAGTCAGCACTTTTTTTTCACCACTAATATTTTGTTTTTGCAGATAAAGCTTGAACTAATGAGTCAGTATTTATTGTTAAGAACAAATGTGATAGTTTATAATACAGTGAGTCAGAATTTACTCTGAGAAACTGGTCTTCTGCCTATCCTTATCTCTGTCTCAACACATACACACAGAGACTTCATATTAGATATGCAAAGAAGTTGAAAATATGAATTTTGCCATTTGATCTTAAAGCGTTAAAATTTTAAAACGTTGACATTTTGGGACTATTTTCTCTGTAACTGACATTTCTTACTTGAAGGACCATCAAACAAGTTGGAGATTATTCCAAAGATGACAGATGTCACAAATGAAACATGAAGAAAAATATTCTTTATAGGACATGTTGAATAATGCATTCGCTGAAGTCTCCATCCACTGCAAGTTTTTTTTCTTTAGTAAAGCCTTCTCTGATTGTCTTTTATGCCTAAAAAAATCTGAAATAGAGAGGCAGCATTGAACTATAACAAAACTGTGTAATGTAGAGTATATGAATCAGCGAGGACAAGAGTATTTCATATGGTGAAAAGTATATGTCAGCAGAACAGGGGGAGGTAGAATGTTAAAACATTCTATGTATCCTACACAATAAGAAAGTCAACATAATACACATAATGTATCTTGAATTGCTGGCTGTTTCCCTGCCTTGGCACAGTCACTTGATGAATTATAATACCAACCTGGGACAGCTTGCTTCTTATTTATGTATCCTTGATCATACTTTCATGTCTGAGTAATCTCTCTTTTGCTGACAGTTTTCCAATTTCACATAGAAATGGTACATAAAGGCCCCGTGATCTATGATCCTCCCCTGCCATGTCTGTAAAAAGCCTGCAGAAAAAACATTTAGCACATAAGGAACTTGGAAGTTGTGGAATTCTGTTGGTATAGTATAGTCGTGTGGCTGTCTTTTTGTTTTTGTGATAGCTTCGAGGGTGTTTTTTTTAATCTTTTTTATCTGTGTGCATGTTTCTCTTTTTACATCTTTCTGAGTGCTAATGTTAGAATTATTTATTCACAAAATCCGATGGTAGATAAACATAATGGGGACTGGACTTTGAAAAAAGATAAATATCTATTGGAGTTTTGAATATATATCACACAGTGGATGACTAGATGCGTGCAGAGAACTGGGCAGGTTTCTTGCTGTGTAGGGAAGCAGGAGAACCAGAAGTGAACCGAGCAGAGTTGTGAGCTTCTCACGTTCAGAAGCGTAGTAGCTGAGTTGGGACTGGAGACTGATGAAGATCAGAACAGATGGTAAATGATTGAGAGTGACTGCAGGTTAGTTGGAGTGCCATTACAAACTTTCATTGTTTGACGTCGACAATAAATAATGTTTTAAAATGTGTTACCTTCATTGTTGTAGCAGGCAGTTTGATGAATTTTAACATTTAGGCTGTGACATGTTTATTATGATAAATATGGAGCACTGTTGTTTGTTTTTTTTGATATACCGTATATCTTCCTTTAGTAGCCTGGGTGCTTATTAAAAAAATTATCCGGCCGGCCTGGCGTTTAAAAGAGACCGGCGGTTGTTGGAGACCGGCTTTTATTCCCTTCTCAGATGGAATTGTCGCGAAAGTGAGAGGGAAAGAGGACCCAGGCACAGTTTTTAGACTGAGGTGAAAA
>VURO01044075.1:35193-67326 GCA_015108175.1 Pelvicachromis taeniatus | reverse complement strand
TACATCCCAGAAAAGCCCCCCCCCCCCAAAAAAAAATCCCAGCAAATATCCTGTGGGCATATACCTGTACTCTAACCAGCTAGCCAAAGACGACTGGCCAAAGGGAGCTTTATACCTACAGCTGCTGGCATAAATATTTAACTGCCCCTTACCCGACCTGAGCACAGGCCAATAAGCCCCAGCATCAAAACCCCGTCCCACCTCCCATCCTCCTTGTCAGTCGCCAGCTAAGTCCTTCTTGGAGCTCGAAGGCTATCTGGGATTTAAGGGAAAAGCCTTTTATCCCGGACTTTCTCTAGAGGCTGGGGTGAGCACATGTCTCATGTCAGCAAAACACCATAAATGCTCCGAGTATCATCTTTTCTGCTTCTCAGAGGCAGCAAACAAAACTTTTCCGGGAGAGCAAACACACGGTGTCGTTTGCTAGGTCAACCAGTGGGAGTGCGGCGCTTATGGTTAATTTTCACACTATGGATTTTTTAAAAATGCTTGTTTACGAACCCTTTTCAAACGCCTGTAGGCATTTCTACTTGTGAGGGCGTACATAGAGGTTGCTCTTGAGAGATTTGATGCTAGATGCTGATTAACCCATAGGTGGATTGTATACGCTAATCTGGGGAATTAAGCTACCAGCTCACAGGAATGCCATTAGTGACTAGATCCAGACCAGGTGTCCCTGGCTGTGGGGGGCAGTGCGCTTATACCCATTGTGTGTGTGTTTGTGTGTGTGAGTAGAATGTTTTAGAGAGGAAATGACAAGAATGGCTTGCCTCACAATAGCAAATGGCGGGTATCACAAGGAGGACCAGTATGCTAGAATTCACTGGACCGTCCTCAGCTCTTATCACATTTACATCAGTTGCTCATATGAATGCAGATGCTTTCAGTGATTGCAGAACAAATGTTTATGCTCACACCCACATGTTCTCTCTTGGCAGCTACACAGTCACTTGCAATGGACTCTGGCCTCTATATAAGCGCAATTTACTGTTTTATCATCACCACCGTGGCTCCTTCACTTATCCAGTGTGTGCATGAACGTTGCGTAAAAATGCTGACTCTCCCAGGTAGCTCAACTGTGACGAGAGGAGGATCGTGAGAGCGTTACCTGTCCCTTTAATAAAGGCGGCATTAGGAGAGGCAGCAGGGAGGACAGCAGCTGGAGAAGGTAATCCTGTCTCTCCAGGTCAACTATCAGACAAGCTATAGCAGGCCCCACTAACTCTAGCCTAATTAACACACACCAAGAGGGAAATCTTTCCCTCTCAAACCCATAGAATTGCAGACACACACACGCTTCTCCAACCAGACACTTCAGGGTTAATACTTTCCAGCCTCCACACTCGGGAGTTTGACCGGCTCCAACATGCTTTGGCTCCTACTTCTTCACTCTATATTACATCTCTACTGGGGATCAAGAGACAGATTAGTAGATGGAATTAGACTGCATGGTAAACCATATAAGACTTTTGTTTTTGTAAAATCGCCTCAATGAGTGACCATTTAATGCCATTTCATGTTTTGTAAATGTCAAACTGAGTTCTTTTATGTGCCCTGCAAAGTCTGCCAGATGGGCTAAACAGCCATTTTAATAAATTTATAAAATGTGGAATACTATTTCTACACTGGAGTGCCAATGAACATTGATTAGTCTGTGAGTTTCCGTATACCTTCCAATAGTAGCCCCGGCATTTATTCAAAAAATTATTAGGACGGCCCCGCCGTTGTTGGAGACCAGTTCTTGTTCCCTTCTCAGACGGAATGGTGATGGGTAAATGGAGTTTATTTGGCAGTAAAATACAGTATGGCACCGTATTTACGGCCACAAAACGTAGGCAACAACAGCGGATGAACATTTCAGGATTTAACGAAATTATTAATGGAAACGAAAGGGCAAAATGACCAGCGCTTAAAGGAGACCGGCTACTATTGGAGACCGGCGTCTATTTGTTGTGACATGTTCTCAAACCCGGTGCTTAGTAGAAATGGGAATAGAGTGCAAGATTGCATGGCAAGATTACAGTATGCCACTGGCACAAGGTAAATATGGATATTTTTCAGTAAAGCAAAAGCTGCTACTGGAACACCAGTAGTGATGGATTTCACTTCAAATGGCAATGGGGTGCGACCAGATGGGATCGCAGGAACTAGAACTGTTGTCCAAGTAAAGTTTCTGATATTACAGATAAAATAAGAAGGTTAAGGTCTCAAAACAAAACTGGCCATGAGGACAAGATTATCGATGTTGTGGTTTTTCATCTTGGGGACATAAGTCATAATTGGAGATTAAGTATCGAAATTTCAGGAGCAGGACCATGCCTCCAAACACACTCTTTCCGGTTCTCATCTAGATAGGTTCCCTGAGTTCTACAAGCTGTTCATTCTTGTGTATGTGCCCCATCCTCACTCCCCTTTTCAATTCATTAACTTCTTCACTTCTGTTTAGTACATGGGGATCTGCCAGGCCTGGGAGCCATTCACTTTCGAGGCCTTCCCCAAACAGCAGCTTAATTCATGTCCAAGCCATTCACCTTTACCCACTAAAATGCTGTCAAAGCTAAAATGAGGATGTGGGCCCAGCTAGTGAAATACACATTTACTGTGTTTGTAGAATTTGTGGACCAAAACTCAAACAAAATAAAATAAAATAAAGCTAATGTAAGGAAGCCACGTTTGGACGACGTGGTGCAAAAAATAGCTCTGGTTTCTATAGCTAATTTCTTCTTTTGTAACAATGGGACATTGAGGATTAAATTTTTTTTAACTGAGTTATGTTAAGGCTTAAAGTTTTGCAGGATGTGTGACAGGTGGATGCATTTAGGCCGCTAGCTGTCTAATAGGTGTCACCTCAGCTAATTGGAGTCACTAAAATGCACCTCTTCACTGTGTTTGTAGTGTTGGCGCCTTTTGGAGGATTTTAATGCAATTATCTGACAAATTACATGGATTGCTGTGCGCTTAATTGCGCTAATAGCCCATCCAAGAAGTGAGAGAAATATTAGCATTAGCTGACAACGCAGCGCTTTGCATGCTAATCCAAATATGGTCACTTCTTACCTCCAGAAAGGTAAAATTACAATTCAGGCTTGAAAAGGAGAATACATAAACCTGGGGATGATGTCGCAGTAGCGACCATAAAACAACAGCCATTGTTGTTTTATCTACAGTCTATAGTTTACCCAGGAATTGAGCCTGTGTTTGTCTATATCCCTTCATGAGCTAATTACTGATATCTATCAATGGCGCTCTGGAAGCACCACTTGGCTCTAACTACCAAAACAGCCACAGTCTGAGACTTTCACTCTGAGTGTCACAAGCCAGGTGGCATGTAACACACACTCCCACAAACGCTTGGAGACAGTTGTGTGTGTGTGTGCGGGACAGAGGTGTTGCAACCTCGGCGTCTGACCCCTCATACACTCATCTGCAGCGCTCCGCAACAATTCCTCCTCCTCCTCCCATGCACACCCCCTCTTCAAGTGTGTCTCTGGCTGAATGATGGTAAGGGGGCACTGGGGGCGTGATGGTATCAGGTATCATTTAAAAAAAGCAGTTGTCAGGGCTGGCTGAAAATGGAGCATGACTTTATTCAGTCTAAATTGTAGCCTGGTGAAAACAGCGTGGCCTCTCAGTGCCCTCCCTGCAGTGAAGTGGCCATTTCTGTATAGCTCTAAGAGTCAGTTTAATGGAACTCTATTAAGTGCTCTGTTTTTATGGGATTGATTTCTCCTCCCTGTTGCGCCAAATGAATATTTCGATAGATTTCTCTGCTCCTGCTGGATGCCAACTGCCATTGAATAAAAATAACATCCCACAGGTAGATTTAATTTAAATGAAGTAAACCTGACTCATTTTTTTTTTCTTCTGGAAAGTCATCTGGCTTTAGGAGCCTTACAAAGCACTGCGCATTCACACAATCCACACTTACTTCAGCAATTTCTTCCCCCTCTATTAGTCTCACACATAGAAGTGCATGTGTGCACACACACATACAGCTGGTGGGGATTAGAGGAGAGGAAGCAGCAGGGTTTCAGAGTCAAAACAACAGAGCTGGACTTGACCTCTGGCCTGTATGGCCATTCATCTGTTGATAACATCAGCCAGTTCTGTACGACAGCTCCAGAGTGTGTACAGACCCTTAAGTGCACCACAGACAGACAGACAGACTCTTTAGAAAGAAAACCATAGCTTTGACAATTCCTCCCTCCTAAAGGATTTAACTTAAGATAGTGATGACTGGAAAGTATAAGGCTATATGATAATTAATGGCTTCCATTAGAAGGAAACCCCTTCCTCTGCAGTTTTCCTGGTGGATGGAGTACTGAAGTAGCTTAGCTCTGTGTTTCTGCCCTACCTGGAGCTTCACACAAGTGCTATCCTGCATGCTAAATAAAGTCGTTCCCCCCTATGAAATCCCTCTCTATGGTCCCCATAACTCAAGTTAAATCAAGTCTCTCCTTGCTCTTCACATCTCTGCCTCCTCACTCTTTCTCATCCAAGCATTGTTAATGGGATCATTTCTTGAATTATAATATCCCAGTGTTCTACATGGCACATTCTCCCAGTTTGCGGAGTAAGCCGATAGAACTGGGGCAGTAAATATTGCTCTGATGATGACTGATGAATGTTGTCTCTTTATACTGCACGTAATGTGTTTGAGTCTATGCTAAAAGTCTGAGTGTGTGTGTGTGTGTGTGTGTGTGTGTGTGTGTGTGTGTGTGTGTGTGTGTGTGTGTGTGTGTGTGTGTGTGTGTGTGTGTGTGTGTGTGTGTGTGTGTCAGTGCACTGTTGCTGTGGGATGTTAATTTTATCTCCCATCGAGGTAGTGGCTGGGTCGTGGACTAAGTAGAGCCATTTACCAAAGGTTACAGCTGCAGTCATGGATACCGGCAGATGATAAGTCATAGCAATGAACCTTATCGAGGCAATCGTGCTTTATATTCAGGGCTTCTCTCCGTTTGATTGTTTCTCTCGCTTTCTCTGCTGTCCTTTTTTTCTTTTGTCTGTCTGTATTTTTACTTTATGTCGCTCTGTTTTCACCCCTTTTTCATCTCCTGCTAAGTCTCAAATCTTTTTGCCTGATAGAGACGCACTAACCAGCATGTAGCTGTCCGTGGGTTGTTATACTGTCTGCCATCTTCAGTGCATCATGGTAGCAACTCTCCTATATCATACCCACTGCCATGGGGATATGGAAATGAGACAGCAGCTCTCAACAGGAGATCTCAAAACAATTATCTATACTTCATAGACAGGGATGCTGCTGGGCCACTGCCCAGTGCCCTGGGCTTTCTCATTTCACTAAGAGGCAAAAGCTGCTGACTTGCTGCATCGCCTCAACACTAGACGTTGCCATGTTATAAGCAGAGCTGAGCTACAGACTTTTTTTTGTTGTTTTTTTTAGTCTGTCCTCGTGTTTTGAGCCAAACAGCAGAAAGATTAGGTATTGTGCGGCACTCCAGAGTTTTAGGAGAATTAGCTTACAGTTTGTTTTGTTGGGTGTCACCCTACCATCTGTGTAAGGAAGCATCCGGAAGTACGATCACTATATTTGTCACTTTATTTGTACAAATCTCCTATTTCTATTCATGTTAGATGAGTTCAACAGCACTTTATGATACAGCTTGTAAACTGGCAGTGTTTGCTGTAATTCCAAATTTGAAAAGCTATATTTAAAGACTTTATGTGGGCTTTAGCCAGCGTTATTACCGAAGGCTGTTTGGTGTCGGTGCCAGCCTTTCTGAAGCACTTTCATATATCTATTTTCCTTGAGTGTGAGTGCGAGGGAGCAGGGCCAAACTGGGCCTCTTAGACGTTCCCGTCCCCTGTGCTGCTCGGGCCCAGGTGAACTTGTCGCCAGGAGTGATTTTGTAACGTATTCCTGTTTTGCTGTTTGTTTCTCTGCTTGTCTGCCTGAGCCTGTGTGTACATGTAGGGCCGTGACTGTTGCATTGCCAATCCCTAGACTCTGGGAGGATAAATGTAGGTGAAAAGTGAATTCAGTAATAAGCACTCTGAGCATGTGTGTGAGAAAGATTCTGACTCTTTGCTTGCAAACCGTCTCTTGCCCATGGGGGTCTGGTCTGTGGCTTTTAGGCTCCTGACAAGAAGGAGTGATTAGACAAGAGAGTCGGGCTGAGCTGTGCGTCAGTTGCATGACACACCGTGTGTGAGTATAGGATGAATGAATTCTGTGGTGGCTGGAGTTCCCCTAGATCAAGCATATGCTGTTTTCAGATGACTGTTTTTAGCAACAGCTGTCAGCCTCTGCTCAGGACATAAAAGCCAAAGATGGAAGGCAAGAAGGACAAGATCTAAAGACTAGGGAGACTTCAAGTAATCCCAGCTATTCTGTTTAGGATTGACACTTTTGATTATGTGGGTAGAGACGACATTGCTGCCTCAGCATGCCAAAGCTTTAGGCGGTAGCACACTGACACACCTGCCTGAGTCAGCTGAGTCAGGGCATGTGTGACAAGAGCAATGTGGCTGCGTATATCTTTATTTATGGGAAGTTTGACTGAACGTGGGATCAAAAGGGTTTTCTGCTCTTTGGTCTCATGCCCTTTCTTTCTCTTTCTCTTTCTCTAGATAGTTTTTTTTCTTCTAGATTGTTCCCGCCTCCTCCTCAGGCTGTAATGTGTTTCTTAAGGCTCTGTAGGAGGCACTCAGCCCTCCTGTCCTCTCTGTTTGTGTCCTAACAGCCCTATCCTGCCCTACACACCAGCTCATCGCAAGCAGTTAAAGAGAGCGCAGCACTAATTGTGCCGGTCACTGAAGTTATACAGTCATTCAGGTCTTTGAACCCACGCCCCTCCCTCTCGCCCCCTACTCAGTTACTGTACAATAATGCATGACTTCACAGTTTACACTACCGTGACAAATAAATCCTGCCGCGTGTCTTCCTTTCTTGCACGCTAGAGGTTAATTATGTAGGGAATCCTTGAAAGCTTCCAAAGTTTTTTTTTTTTTTTTCCAGCACCACTTCTGCTCATCTAAGATCGTTTAAAGCTTGTTTTGTTTCCTCTCTTTTTTTTCCCTCCCGCTGTGTGTGATGTAGGAAATGTAGGAGATGTTTGTCTTTTCAGGCGGGTTCCGTTGTCTTTTGTGTGTCTTGTCTGAAACAGCATGTCAGCCAGGCGGGGCGGCTCTGAGAGGATGTGTGTGTGAGAAAAAGAGGGTGTGTGCGCTGAGCGAAATGTAAAAAGCAGTACGCCTGCCTGCACACACACACAACAGCCTTTGGCCTAATGGGAGCTGACACTCTGACAGGCTCTCTGAGCTCTTTATCTGGGCCTCTCGCCTCACAATTTGTGTGTCTTAGAGCGTGTTTGTAAATTGTGTGCTGTGTGTTTTTTCCCTACCCGCGCGCACGTGTGTGTGTGTGTGTGTGCGTGCATGGATGTGCGTGTGTGACCCCAGCGGTGGTAGTCGCCAGGTCCCTAGAGAGTTCTTTAACCCCCTAACAGAGTCAGACTCATTTACATTGAAATGGGAGAGTGGCAGGGCCTCTTTATGGACTGTTTGCTTTTGCTCTATAGAAAAGCCTCAACTCCACCTCTCTCTCTCTCTCTCTCTCTCTCTCTCTCTCTCTCTCTCTCTCTCTCTCTCTCTCTCTCTCTCACACACACACACACACACACACAGCTTGCATGTTTCCATGCACATGCATATACACACATGTAGAGTCATACTATGGGAATTTGCTCTGCTGAAGTGCATTCAGTTGATTTTTCAAACTGTTGAGCTGTCCTGAGCGTGTGTGTGTGTGTGTGTGTGTTATGAGGGGTTGAGAAGGGCTGCTGCATCAGGTCTGTGTGACTGGAACCATGTGGTTGCTAGTTGAGTGTTTTTTACACTGGAGTTCTCTTACTCTCCTAATGACGGTAGAACAGGGATGATGTGAAGTTCACCAGATTCCCCTCAACTGGGTGGCTCCATAAAGAGGAAGTTCTAAATCTGAGCCCAGAAATGCGTCTGTGTCGGCTCAAGGCAGAGGGTTCCCAAAGTTGGCGGTGGCTGCTAGAGAGAGAGTACAATTCTAATTATAGCGAGCAGGAAATGAGTGGAAAGAAGTCCTTTGATGATACATGTGATTATAATGTTTTAAGGAAAGTACTGTGCTGATCAGACAACCCACAACTTCTTCTCGAGCCTACCTCACAGCCTCCTACATATTACAAGAACTCTGTCTTCTTTGCGAGTTCACTTCAACATTTTTCCTGCTATCTGCCTTCTTATCTTTCTCTAAGGGCTTTCTATAAAAAAAAAAAGGAGAGAAGAGTGCACTGTTTGAAGTCAAGTGGCTTGGGTAAAGAGCAAACAGAGTCGATGTTTTCCACCTGTCTTGTTCTCTGTTCTCTAATTTCTTCCTGATAAATGTTAACTTATACCAACTACTCCTCTCTGCAGCTGCAGCCTCCACCTTCTGAGTAGGCAGGAGTATTTCTTTTAGAGATCACAGAGGAACGTACGGAGGAATCTATATTTAGTCACTTTCTCTGTGTATTTTGCATGCTGTAAATGTAAATGAGCACAAATGAGTATGCAGTTGTGTCTATGTTTCATTTAAGAGCTATGTGTCGGTAAACCTAAAACAACCAAACAGCTTGTGATTTTTGTTAGACAAATTTATGTTTGTCCAAAAAAAATTACAATCTTTGATTTGCCTCAAGGGTTTGACAAACTGAGTGTTGTGGTGATGGGTGACTGGCAAGGTGTCTATAATTAACATTGTTGTTACTGAGCCATTATGTGCCATGATTTTAGTTTAGCCGAAAATGTTGGGATGTTGTACAAAATATAAATAGAAACAGAATGCAATGACTTACAAATCTCATGAACTATTTTTTTTTTATTTACAATTAAATGTAGAAACCTCATCAAATGTTTAAACTCAAGCATTTTACTGTTTAATGAAAAGTATTAGCTTTAGTATTAGCATCTTAAATTTGATGGCAGCAACATGCCTCAAAACTACGGTGGCCCTGAGAGGTCAAACGGACTGCAACTTCATAAAACACCTGCAAAAAGAAAAACGCTGCAAAAGCACACAAAACACAACGGAAATGTTTCTGGGGAGACAATAACCCGACGGACCAGTTGCACGAAGCAAAACATGCTAACAATTGCGCTGGAACTGGGAGACACTTCAAAGAAGCGGGGGAGAGGTAAATGTGTTGTAATCTCATGATTCTTATAATACTACAGTGTTTATATGTTTGCAGTGTTGGGGAGTAACGGAATACATGTAACGCCGTCACGTATTTAAAATACAAAATATGGTCCTTTGGTTGCAGTCCGTTTGGCCTCTCAGGGCCACCGTACAAAACAGTTGGGAGAGGGCAACAAAAGTGGAAAACGGTAAGTGGTTTGAAAAAACTGTTTTGAAAAAACAAAACAGTTGGAGGCAAAGTTTCTCAGAGGTAAGATTAGAGGTTAGAGGTTCACCAATCTGCAAAAAGTATAGCTACTAAATGTGGAACAATGTTGTAGCTTCGAGAGTTGAGAAGACATTGAATATCTCATCTGTGGTGCATAATATCATGAAAAAATTCAGAGAATCTGAAGAAATCTCTGTACGCATAGGACAATGCTGAAAATCTACAGTGGACGCCTGTGCTCTTCAGACCCTCAGGGGGGTACTGCATTAAATACTGCAAGGGCTCAGGAACATTGCCTGTGAACATGGTTCACCGTGCCAATGCAGTTAAAGCTCCACCGCGCAAAGAAGAAGTCATATGCAAACAAGATCCAGAAATACTTGGATTCCATTATTGTCTATGGAGGTAGCAGCTTGCACATCTGGGAAAGCACTAAAGGTATATACAGTTTCAAAGCAGAGGTGGGGAACTCCAGGCCTCGTGAGCTGGTGTACTGCATGTTTTAGATCTCACCATTCGTCAACAAACCTGAATCAAACGATTAGTTTGTTACCAGGCCTCTGGAGAACTTCAAGACATGCTGAGGACATAATTTAGCCATATAAATCAGCTGTGTTGGATCAAGGACACATCTAAAAGCTGCAGGACACCGGCTCTTGAGACCTGGAGCTCCCCCGCCCCTGGTTTAAAGCAACATATGCTCCGCTTCAGACATTTTCAGGGAAGACTTTGCAGACTTCAGCAAAACAATGCTAAAGCGTATACTACATCTAACAACAAACAACAGCATGGTTTAATAGCGCATGTGTCTGAGTGTTGAACTGGCCTGTTGGGCCAGTTACATTAGATTAGATAAAACTTTATTAATCCCTCGGGTAGGTTCCTTCAGTTTGGGCATCATGAAAGAAAAGATACAACAAATAAGACCCAGGACTTTCTACACAACGTGGCCGTACCACTTTTTGAGGTATGTTGGGGCCTTCAAATTCAAAATGACCCCATTTCTTTCTAAAAAATATTGCATTTTCTCAGTTTAATCACATGATATGGTTTCCATGTTCTGTTGCGAATAAATTATGGGTTAGTGAGATTTACAAAACATTGCATTTTGTCTATATCTACATTTTACTCAGCATCCCCTTTTTTGAAATTGGTGTTGTAAATCTTTGCCAATATGAACATATTCCAAGAATCTTTGATGACGATAAAGTTGGGAATAAATATGCTAAAAGAGATAAAGAGAAAGAATAAGGGCATCTTATTTCAGCAATAAGCTCAATTTTTTTGGTAAATTTAATAACAATGACAACCAGAGAAAATATTAAAATAAAACAGATAGCAAAGACCTAAACCCTAATGTCCTATAAGGAACGCATGGACGAAGCACCTGTGAGCCTTACATCATACGTTGTATGAGTGGGGCCATGCCCCTCAGGGGAACATCCACGGTTATATTGACTTTTAAGTATGGCTTTAGAATGCAACAATGAATTTTAGGTACAGTTTTACATATATGAGCTGCGTACCACTTCCTTTTCCTGCCTCAGATGAGTCATCGCGTGTGCACGCGTGTGTGTGTGTGTGTGTGTGTGTGCATGTGTGGTGAGTTCAGTCACCGCAGCAAGAGCAAGGCACTCTCTTGCCTCCCTGTGATGAGATCCAGATGGAAATTTTCAGTGGATTGCCCGCTCTGCTAACCATTATAGTTCCTAAAATGTTCCCAAAATATTTTTCTTCTTTCTCCCAAAGTATCCTGTGCCTTAAGATAGTTTTATGCTGCAACGGGCGGTTTTCAGCTCGTTTGTGCTCTTCATGTTATGCACTACTAAAGCCAGTAGTGACACATTATAGATCAAAAGGTAAATTCTTGTTATAAAGATCATCCAAACATTACCTGAATCCACTCACATCAAGACAGGGAACCGTTTCTGTTCTTTTCCAGGCTCTCCCTCGGATGTTTCATTTGCACCACCGCAAACCAGATCAAAAGGATCTCTCTGTATCCACAGTCTTTGGTTCTAAGGAACTCATGCCAGGAGCTTAGCGTGCACTCATCCACACACACACACACACACACACACACACACACACACACACACACACACACACACACACACACACACACAACACATACTGTACATCCAAACAGAGTCAAAAAGAGTGTTTTGAGTGGTGACAAACAGACCCACCAGGGTCCAAGCAAGAAGGCTTTTAAGTTTGGCCAAGTGGTCTACCACTCATCCCATCCATCAGCTCCCCTCTGGGTATGGGACACAGATCCAGGGTCAGCTAGTATTCACAAAAACCCAAAGCCATACACAACTACACAACAATAGTCCGAGATGTTATCCAAACTGTGTGGTGATAGATTTGTTTTCTGTTTTGTGTTTGGACTTCCTGGTTGGGATTTGGTGTTTTTTGGCTGCACTCAGTGACACCAGCTCAGGAAGAAAAACAGGGGTGGTTCTTTTTAAGCTTGAGTAACAAGAACCAGGCGTGGTGATAATACTGTGTGTCTGTATGAGTCAGAAAAGTTGACAGATAGGGGGAGAAAATGCATTGCCACATATATATTTGTGTTAGTGTATTAATCATTTACATTTAGTTGCCAAAGCCAGGTTTGGACTTTGTAAAATATCAATGTCAACTACATAATTCTATTTTATTTCCACTGTATGATGCTCCGTATGTCTGAGTTTAAGAATATTTTAAATCGGGGTTCATCAGCTGTGTTTTCACTGCAAAAACACAAAATCTTTCAATATCTTTCAAATTTCACGCAAAAATATCTTGTATTAAGTGAAAAAACTCTGCCAATGGAACAAATGAAAATTCTTCAGTTTCAGGTTTCACCGTCTAAAAACAAGTTCCTGTATCTCACTGAAATGTTACTCTTTAGCTGACTGCGTCTTATTTTGACTAGAAATAAGACAAATATACGTGGTGAGGTTTTTGCAGTGTTGATGTTGTGTTTCTGTGGTTGATATTGTTCATTATGCATAAATTTGTGAAACTGTGTGCCTTTTTTTTAAAAGTCTTCACACATTCAGATAAATATGCAACGTGTGCTGGTACTGAATCTGTATATATTTATGAGCCGCTATTATTGTGTGGCATTGTGACCTCCGAGCAGAGCTTCATGTTTGCATAAAAGAAAGCTCCTGCTGAGAAAACACCTACAGCTCATGAATTCTTTCCCAGTGCAGCAAGGTCAAGCAGTTACTTCAGCAGTGTTCACACCTGGCATTAACATGCGTCCTGGGTGATCTGATCGAGCTCAAAGTGCGGGTGTGATTGCTCGGGCCACATTTGGAAATTGTGTTTGTGACATATGGCTAGATTGTTTTCTCTTGTAATAATTAAATAATAAATAAAATATGATGCCTCAAACCCTGAATTGGATAAGCAAAAAAGAATGGATGGATGACGCCGACACTTCCGTATGCTCCAGGTTTGCAACCCAGTGTGCACTCTTAGTGCTGGTAAATGGAGAGGGATGCTTCAGGATGGGCATCTGGCTGGCCGAAGACAATGAAAGAGGAAGGCGTGTTAGAAGGCAGCATGAGAGGAGGAAAGGCAGTAATTTGGAGGTGAGAATAGGGACTTGGGTGGTGCGTTCCTAAATAAAATGCAAGTGGGAAATTCTGAATTCCCTGTCAAAAGTTTTTTTTTTGTGCAACAACCCCTCAATTCAAATTTCCCACTTGGAAAATTGCAGCAGAACAACATACCTCAAGTTAGCAATCCAAGGTGGCAGCAACTGAATGTAAACAGTAGTAAACTTTAATCTGTGCTGCCACTGTTTTGTATTTTCTGTGTATGGCTGATCAGTGCAAAAAAAAAGAAAAAAAAAAGAAATAAAGCACAAAAACAAGTAATTTTTCTGTGTTGCTAGTGATACATGAATAGCTAAACCATGCTAAGAACCAAAACAAATCCTGTTTTTCCTTGTTTGTTCTGGAATACGCTGCTGGAAGTGACATCTGAGTTCCATGGTATCTGCAACACTCCATAAATGGGTTACGTGGTGGGTTAAAAGCATAAAGATTACAAAAAATATGAAAGTGATGACCCCCTAGGAGGCGCAGCAAAAAGAAGAAGACTGTTAGTAGTTAGCCCTGTGATAGACTGGCAGTCTGTGCAGGATGTGTCCTGCCTCCTATCATACCTTGAATATTCTGTCTTGGAAAAGTTAACTAGCATTTATATCTTAATAAACCGAATCTTAGTAATTTAAACCAGTTATACGGGAGTGTTTTGGCAAGTCCACCATAAGTACAGGTGGGTGGCTAAAATAAGAATTCTTCAAATTAAAATAAAATGACTAATTCTGCCAATTTACATACCTGACAAAGTAGTTTCTGAGAATGATCAAACATGGAGTGAAGATAAAAGTTAAAAGTCTAAAACTTCAAGTCTTACAAAGTCTTGTGATCGAGGTTCTTTGGGTCTGCTGTCTGTCTTTTTATTTAAACATGTCCCTTGAAACATAACTGAGAATGTAGTTTACTTCTAGGGGAATATACATTTTATAATCCTGGTCACACTTAAGAACCGCCAATTCAATATTCATTGGGCAATATTATCATATTAAAATGTGAAAATAAGCAACCCACGGAGTACCCCCCCCCTCCAAAGATGATAACACATCAATTTAAATGAAAGACAGATACATTGTGCCTTATCTTTGCAAATCATTCCTGTTTTTTGCATTTAAGGAAAGGAGGTGTCACAAAATCTACTCAAGACAAAGGTTGGGATGCATCCTGATGTCAGCTGTGAACAGTCACACGTAGAACTATCCTCTTACGCTTAATTTATACTACGTGCTCCCCTGCTGTCTTCTAAAAGCCTAACTGCTTGGTGCTTGGCGTGAATGATGCTGCGGGTCAGTTGAATGCTGATTGGTTGACAAATAGACTGATATGGTAAAGGAATCAACTGCTGAGTTTACCAGGAAAAAAACACCCAAAACCAAAAAAACTCCCCAAAAAACTCTTTAATGATTAATAAAACATAGTACGGACAGCACAGAGATTGGCTGCAGTGGACACTTGTTATTGTTTTTAACACTTGATTCATATGTTACAACTTCACAAGCAAGACCAGCCCAGAGACCACTTGTACCACCCATTTCTGACACTTCCCCCCCATCCGACCAGAGACACTCTCTGCAGGTGGATGGGCAGTCTGAAGCTGCATACACACTGATAAATCCCCATTAGAAGAAGAAGTGAAAGTTTAAAGTTGAACATGTAGGCTATACATCACTGTTCCACACAACAGCAGGGTTATAAAGCTGCTTTTATACCTCTGTACTGAATCTATGTAGAGCCTATCACGTAGCTTCAGCAAGTGGCCACTGCCAGCCTTTATACCCGAGCGGCTGCGTCAGAGGCGACACGCAGTTGCGTTTCGAGAGAGGTGCACGGCAGGCTATGGCATGAAATTTCACGAGGGTGTGCGGTTGTGGCGTACGACACGGCTTTAACACAAAAGTATAAATCATGACTTTCGGTGGGTCGAACCAGGTCATCATATCAGCAGCATCACAGACAGCCGCCAATGCTAAAATGTACAGAGAGCAAAGTGAAGCAAAGAGAAAAAAAATGAAAGCAACACATGAATCTGTCTTTTATCTCTTTTTTACAGCCAGACTTTCTGCTTATCTCCAGTCTGTTTCACCTCTCCCCGCCTTTTACTGCCTCCTAAAAACTACAGCTGCAAACTTTGCTCAAACCACTTTACAGTTGTGACCTCAAATCTCAGCAGGCAGGCAGGCAGGGCACTTGAGTTGAGTTGTTGCGTAAATTTGTGTATCTCTTTTTTTTTGTGTCAGACTTCACTTGTATTGAATAATTCACTGGCAGTCCCTATATAGGTTTAAGACCGCTGAATTCTGTATTTTTAGCTAGCTCCAGGCTCTTTATGTAAGGCTCTTTATATAATCACATGGTTTAATGGTACATTTTGCTGTTAGACCTTACTCATGATGAAGAGACAGAGGGCTCGCTGCCTATCATTGTTTGTCACTGCTGTTTATATTGTCAGATCAGCGGGGGAATGGCGCGATGAGCGCAATCTTTTTTATTGCTTCGTAAATTCCTGCGAAATTGCGTTCCTTAAACGTGTCTCTTGCCTTTTAATACAAGCTATACACACCGCTGGAACATCACACCTCTGCCTCTCCTATGCTGATGAGAATGAGTCACCAGCCAGCGGGCACTGAACAGCCTGAATGGAGGCTGTGAAAGAGGTATTAGTAAACACATTTATCTTCCTGATGTGCCCTCTCTGAAAAGGGTCTTAAGTCTGCATGTACCGGCATCCAACAGTTTCTTATCTGGAGCTAAATGGAAGTCGTGGTGACAACCACAATTAGGCAGGACAGCACAGGATGGGAGAGGGTCACACACATAGTAATTACTTAGTCACTGCAGTGAGGCCAGTGACACTAAAATACTGGCTACAGCTCATAGCGACACACTACTGAGACAAATATATGCATCATTAAGACGAAAACAAAGCACACTGTTTCCAGATACAGCTTCACTGAGAGGGCGTGTGAATGCGTGTGTCGCAGCAGCCAATGATGCGTTTTGTAACGTGCAGCATGTGAAATGGGCACATTTTTCTCATTAAGCTACAGAGTACAGTTTGCTGATCAGCTTCAGAAATAAACTCTGAATGACTTGTATTTAATTAAAATTGGGGTCTGAATTCTCAACTTCCAAAGCAGCGGTACGTCTCGCGCCCTGTGATACCTTATACTTGGCTCTCTCGTTCGTTTGCTATTCGACGGCGGAGGTGAAAATATTGAAAGTTATCTCAAGAGTGAGTTATTATTGCAGCATGGGTCCAGGCAGGTCCTCAGAGCCAAAACAACAGTGCTGGCTGGAACGTCCTTTGAAAACAAACCTGAACTCTCTGGCACAGGACATTTATTTATCCCGCAGACATAGGCTCTATTGCTCCAGGGAGGGCCTGACACAGCCACGCTCCATATTTCATATATTCACTATGGATAAACAACACTGACTCTGATGGTCCTACTCATACCCAAGTATGTCAAGATGTTTCTGTGTGTGTGTGTGTGTGTGTGTGAGAGTGTGCATCTACTGTATGTGTGTGATAAATCTGTGACAGAACAGCTCTGCCTAGAGCAGTCCTCGAGAAGCTGCTACTTTGTTCAATGATTGAAGTCCCAGTGTTTTTTTCTATATCCCCCCCCCATCTTCACCCAGTGTCTGTCTTACTTCTGAATTTCTTTTGTTGCCCTCCCCTCGTCTTCGCTTGAAACCTGGTACGGTGCTCAGATTGTAAATAAGAACCACACTCTAACTCCTTGGGCATATTGATCTCACACATCACTCAGAAGCCAGAAAAAGATTGCAATTAATGGCAACTAGAGCAGTGGATGCGTCTGACAGAGTTTGTGAGTTGCTGTGTCTGGATGTGTGTTTGTGATGCGTGCACATTTTCCACTGGGCCCAATATGTTCTCTAGGATATTTACACCCAGAGTTGACTGATAACATAATTAAGGTCGTGTAGTGATCTGTGGCGGCTGTGTTCCCACTACACACCAAACCCGGTCAGTAAATAAAGCCCTGGCCCAGGAGGCGTTCCTGTGACACAACATATTTTCAGCAGAGCCACACATACAGCCACAGACCGATGCACAAAGGAAAAAAATGAGGAACTCCACAGTCGTGACACAGAGCCAAAATGTAGCTGTTAGCTGGTGAGATGCAGTCGCTGGTGCTAGTTTGTAACAAACGCAGCCAACAGAGACTGCTTTTTAGCAATGGCCACTCTTTTTTTTTTTATAGCCAGAGTAGGTGCTCTCTTGAGTATGGTTAGTGATAAACAAGACTCAGGTGAATAAGTAACTCACCAATGTGGTGCAAGCAAATAGTTTTGTTTTTAAATGTAAACATATTTGTTGCTGTTAGCGCATGGGCGGTATAATTGAAACATGCAGTTTTTATTATAATAATTTGTGGGATGTAAACAAAAAGTACAATAATAAAACGTCAATAATTTACCAAGTTGTGCACTACGGTATGGTTTTCTTTTTAACGTACACATTCATTAAATGGCAAGCTGAATTTGTATCCACTGATATACATGAGCTTTGTACGGTGGCCCTGAGAGGCCAAATGGACTGCAACTTCAGAAAACACCTGCAAAAAGAAAAATGCTGCAATAACCCATAACCAAGACAGTAACCCGACGGACCAGTTGCACGAACCAAAACATGCTAACCATTGCGCTGGGACTGGGAGACACAGATATCTGTAGTATTATAAGAATCATGAGATTACAACACATTTACCTCTCCTCCACTTCTTTGAAGTGTCTCCCAGTCCCAGCGCAATGGTTAGCATGTTTTGGTTCGTGCAACTGGTCCGTCGGGTTATTGTCTCCCCAGAAACATTACCATTGTGCTTTTTCCTATTTCCTTTGTGTTTTGTGTGCTTTTGCAGCGTTGTTCTTTTGGCAGGTGTTTTATGAAGTTGCAGTCCGTTTGGCCTCTCAGGGCCACCGTAATTTTGACTGTATTATCGTTTTACAGAAGAACTTCAATATGTGGTGATTCTTGGGGAACTTCTGGAAATAAGGTCCATTCTGTGATATGCTACAATCAAATGGGGCACAAGACTGATGTAGTACTTTAAATGATATTTCAAATTTGCATTTACCCTCGTTTTTTTTATTGCGTAACTGATGCTTCACAGTGTCTACTTGGGATGAGACCAGAATCAGTACTTTTTTAGTATAATAGATAACGTAGTACTACGATATGTACTGAGTAGGGTTGTCAGTGATAATTAGATCCAACCAGACTAAAAATGACCTGGATTAGATACTCGTTTGTAGCAGTACTAATATTAACACTGCCCTCCAGATGACACATAAGTTATCAGCACTGCTGGAGACTGGTAGGCACACAGCCCCCTCCCCTCACTAGCAGCTGAACAAATGAGCAGTAGCATAACAAACTTGTCAGAGCGTCTTAAAGACTGACGTGCTGGTCTTGATGATCACATTCAACTATTACCTGATTAACCACTGTCAATGTCTTTGGAAAGTTCTTTGGTCAACCATGTTGTTTTTAAGGTGCTCTATAAATAAAGTAGGATTGGACTGCACTGCACTGTGACAGGGCGGGGCGTGGTTCGTGGCACAGCTGCGGTGGAGGTGGACACACCTGAGCGCAATCAGCTCATCACGCCTCCCCTATTAAACGTGCTGAGACATGAGGAGTTGTTGTCGTTGTGTATGTGTGGTTGACACCTGAAAGGCTAGAGCCGGGGTGTGTTGAAGAACAGCAACTGGGAATAAAGAAAAGTGTTTGAAAGAGTGAAATATGTGTTTGGGTTCGTCCTTACTGCCACAACCACCTTATGCAGGGTTAAGGTGCAACATTAAGTGTTAATTAACCACAAAAACAATTATTTCTCTGTAAAAAATGTTCTTGTAAACTTGAAGACCCAAGTTGATAGACGTTTACCAACAGTTAGACAGAAATAGTGGTGGTTTATCTTAAAAACTCTAGTTGATCAGCAATGAAATTTGGAGCCAAGCCACCAGTCCACAGAAAATAACCAGGGCATGTAGCTGAATACACTTGCATGAATCAGCATTGTTCTAATCTTTACTTAAAAAAAAAGCCTCTTATTTTTGTATTTGTTTTCCAAATAGTATTTAAAACTATTGTAACGTGAGGGTTCGCTAGGTGGTTTGGAATCTCTCTGAGCTCTTAGAAACAACAAGATGGAGACGGATAACTTTCTTAGCAGCCTCTTGCTGTGTCCCAATTCAGGGTCTGCATCCTTACATCCGGCCTTTGTGGTGTACGTGGGCCGGGACCTCTGAAGGCCGAGAAGGCCGGAAGTGATAGGCTTGTGAAATGGGACAGTCTAGCCTTCAGTTTTGCGTCACCAGCTGTTCCCACCTTTACCGCTTGTCCCGCCCTTACTGCTCCCACCTCCTCGGTTTTACCATCTCTGTTGCTGCCGCCAGTGGTGGAAACTGGAGTTGGCTGGGCTATGAATTCTGGGATATGATGGGCCACGAAGGATACACCAGACCCAATCCTTCAAATTCGGGAAATGAAGGACGCATTTGTCGGCTGCATTTGGGGCAGCCTTCATTGCATTGCTGTGACGTAACCGGCCTACAAATGTGGCCCACAAAGGATGCAGCCCCTGAATTGGGACACAGCAGCATGCCCAGCTCACAATGCGCCCACCCGGCGTCCCCTGCTGGTGGTGGGCCTGCCGGAAGATGGGCCACCAGACGCTCGCCCTTGGGCACCCTCCGCAGGCCTGGCTCCAGGGCGGGGCCCCGGTAACCCTATCCCGGGCAGGGTAAACTGTTTCCTTGATGGTCCTCTCATAGGGGTCTTCTGAATTGCTCTTTGTCTGGTCCCTCACCCAGGACCAATTTGCCATGGGTGACCCTACCAGGGGGCAAAAAACCCCCCAACAACATAGCTCCTGGGATCCCTAGGACACACAAACCCCTCCACCACGATAAGGTAGTGATTCGCGGAGAGGCTCACCCTATCCCCCTTAGAGATCAAAATCAGAATTACTTTATTTATCCCAGAGGGGCAATTAGGATAGGGTGAGAAGTTCAGCCATCCAGGAGGGGCTCAGAAAAGAGCCGCTGCTCCTCCACATTGAAAGGAGTCAGTTAAAGTGGTTCCGGCATCTGACAAGGATGCCTCCTGGGTGCCTCCTGGGTGAGGTGTTCCGGGCATGTCCCACCGGGAGGAGGCCCCGGGGCAGACCCAGGACACGCTGGCGAGATTATATCTCTCGGCTGGCCTGGGAACGCCTTGGTGTTCCCCCGAATGAGCTGGAGGAGGTGGCTGGGGAGAGGGAGGTCTGGGCTTCTCTGCTTGGGCTGCTGCCCCCGTAATGCGGCCCCGGATAAGCGGAGGAAGATGGCTGGATGGATGGTTTTATCAGCATAAACAGCATATTATTTATCATTTAGCGTAATCTGTTAGATTTGTCTAACCTATACAGTTTACTTTAAAGTTGTGTCAAAGGCACTTGGACCTTCATAGGACTAGGGATATTAGCTAATGTTTTGTCTCACTTGTCATATATGTGTCTTGAAACTTACTTTTCTTGTTGACTGGTCCAGTGAGTGCTTGCTGTAAGCCAGACTGGGTGGAAACTAAGTTGCCGAGTGGTACACTCAATGATGCATTAAGCCGAGACATTGTTTTAGAGGTAATATTTTATAATAATATAGGTAATATTTTAGATGGATTAACATGAATAATGTTCCCAAAAGAACATTTTTCGCCACCACAACGAAGCACAGATGAGAAAGTATTGTGAAATTTATAGTTTGGATCACTTGTGGATGCGTAATGGTTTTGTCAGTGTGGTTTGTCTTCCAGTAGATCTCTGGTTGTTACGCAGTGACAGATCCCTTCATTATTCCCTTCAAGATTAATTACACAGTCCACTGCAACTAATAGAATATATGAATAAGTGAAGATTTGGTTCATTCAACTTAAATGAGCTCCTGAACTGTAAGAGAAAAATCTCCACGCATTATAGACACTGAGCATGTCTGTCTGACATGCAGCACTCCATCAAAAGGTGAAAACAGCATTTTAACTTGCTGACGGCATAATAATTGTTTTATAGCAGAGCTTGTCCTTCCTCCTAAACAATCTCTTGTTAGCCATTTTTGCAATCCGAACTTCGGACAGTGTCAGAAGAATTAGGTCAGGGCGTTATCTGAAGGTGCCAGCGCGGGAGACAGTTGCTGTCTCATGATTTCAGTACTTAAAATACTCTGTTTGGTCAATGCCAACCTCAGTAGAGTTAGAGCAAGAATCAGAACGCAGGTTTAGTGTAAATCAAGCTTAATCAGATATTAGACACGCTTCTAGTGGGTTCTTAAATTCATACATCTACCATGTAAGGTCTAGAAATGTTCACGGGTGGCGTGCATGTGAAAAAATGGCTTAAGTACCACCCACTTATTGGAGCCTCTTAGCCTAAATCCACATCTGCATCATCAAAGAAGTAGACACATGACCAAGACTGACCGGCCAACTGCTTTCAGACTTGTTAGAGGATTAAAGTCACTTTCAAACTAAACACAAAACCTCCACATAGGCAGACAAGTAGGGTGGAAGCGTGGGCTGAGCTCTCTGCACTCTCAGCTGGGAAACCAAAAGGGAAACTAGGCAAGAGAGGCCAGAGGGGCTGCGTGTGTCCACTCTCCTTTGTTACTCCGAGAGATGATTTTGCTTATGTGGCTACTGACAAGTCTAGAATGGATTTGTCAGCTACCACAAAAGTGTGGCTACATAATGCCACATTGTGCTCTTAGTGATTTACTCGTCCTCACTGAAAGACAATCTCTGGATTACACAAGGCTTCAAAGGCAAATTGATCGTGCCTACATTCACAGCAAGGTGTAGAAATCAGACAACATAAAGATTTCAATTTTTCTTTCCAGCAAAGCCAAAATAAAAACAGCAAAGCAGTTAAATCTCTCCTGTTGAGTGGCAAACGGCAAACTTGTGCGTCGGAGTCATCAGCAGGTAAAGAATGAGACACAACTGATTCTGCTGAGTCGTGAGCTTTAAAACTTTAGTCCGCTGACTCCTGCTTTCCATTAACAGTTTGGATGTTTTGGTCTTTTCTTATGTAGGCTTAAAAAAAATAATAATGTTGACTGCTGCATTGATCAATAAGCAGTTGTAGAACGATAAGAAGATGGCAACAAGCTTTGCACGTGCGCACCTGTGTTTAAGCAGGCAATAATCAGTGTTTCTCTTCTGTTTTGAACCTTTATTGTCAAATTTTGCTTGTGCCTTAGATTTTTTTCAGCTGCATTTTTGAAAAAGTCCGTTTTGGGTTTGAAAATGTTGGTAACTAAGCAGTGAAACCAGGCATGTTTCTACATTAAGACTGCTTAGAACAGCTTTCACCTCTGTTCACTTGAACAGCATTGTTTTTTTGTTTTTTTTTTATAGCAAACTTAAGCAGCCACAGTTTACCACAGCTCATTTTACCAAACTTCACTACAACACAAAACTATTTTCCTTCAAACATAAAGGTTAAAGGTTAAAGGTGTGATCAGGAAAGGATTGATAGATAGAGTTGCATTTGATTTGAACATGTCCTTAAGTCAACAAATACATTTTTAACATTAAATGTATAGTACAGTATGTATAGCCATATTAACCTAGTTTTTCTTAACTTGGAGTGCAGAGGTGACTTCAACAAGCAGCACCTTTAGTATTTTGTCTCCTTGATTAAAAAAAAAAAAAAAAGAACTTCTCTATTAAAAACTGAGCCGTTAACTGAATATTGACATTTTGTGTGTTTCTCCTGTGATTACATCACTTAAACTCTAAGCCAAAGCTACTGCGTGAAGAGGACAAAGTTGAATTTGTAATCTCATTATAGCTTCAAACCTCCCAAATAAAGCCTTCAACTGAGCCACAGCAAATCCACCGCATTGTCCTCCAGAAGTCAAACACTGGCTTTCTAAAGAAAGACAATAGGCCTGCCAATTGAAAGGAGGCATTCTGAAGTTTTGAAGGAGGCCCTCTGTTAGCACATCTAGTTTTGTGAGACCTGTCTAGAGCTCAGTTCACAGAGCTTGAGGGTCTTTCATCTCCCTGCGCCTATCACTCTAAGCTGGAAAACAGGAGCTAAGGGACCCTCAACTCGCAATGCCCCAGCCTGGCTTCCTTGTCCTCAGACCCCTCCTACTCCTGCTTGCCGTAGTGGCCCTCTCAAAGGAGTCTTTCAGTATTGTGTTGAGGCCCAGTTCCAGGTCAATGGGAGCCCAGAGATTTAGAGTTGCCATCTGAGTGGGGAATAAATGGTTTGTTTGGTGAGCGGTCTGAAGTAGCTTTAGAACTTCCATCAGACCAAAGGTATTGCTGACTTAAGTATTTAGTATTACTGCGGCAGAGCTAATATGACTGTGATGACAGAGCTGCTGGCTTGTGCTTTAAATTTTATCGCTCGGTTGCAGGCAGAGGTTGGTGGGTCGGTCCTCAAACAAAAGTTCACGTAATCTTTTATTTTTTTATTGATATGGCAAAACTTATTCAACACGTCTCCACAAAATGCCACAGAATGTCCGAGATAAATTAAAGCCGGTGACACCTGCTGTGGCATTTTCAGAAACACAATTATTCTGACCTGCAAGGGACTGGCATTTAAAAGAAACACATTTCCACCCATCAGTGGGATTACTGCAGCAAATCCAGTTTAATAGACATACAAATGTATCAAGCATTGAGGAAAAACACTTTGATTGCCACGGGCACCACGAGTGCGGTTGAATCAGCGTGCGTCCATCAGTCGGCTCTTGTTTTTGTTCTGTTGCCGTCGGAGAAAAGCTTCAACGTGTGGAAGGTCGCATCCTTGCGCAGGGTGTGTTTGGTCTTGTACACCGTCTACCCTGAGTGGCAGCTCGGCTTCATTTGGGAGACATCACCTTGTACTCTATCTCTAGCTGTCTCTGTTCTGGCCTTTGTGTGAATCTGAGCCTCTGATTGGGCTGTATAATGTGACTGATGTCCTCTGGGCAATCTGCTGTTGGGACAAGGACGTGCTCAGGTGATCCAAAGGCTGATTGGCGCCTGGCTAATGGAGAGGACACTGTGACCTCTGAGACTGTCAGGTGCCAAACCAGCCTGTTAATTATGCATCGGGACGCTCGTCTGCTGCTGGAACCAGCCTGCCGCTGCTTGCATGGCGTCTAGATTTGTAAAACCCAGCATCCCAATCTCACCAGTCACTGGGCACGTGTATGCGCACCAGCATGTGTTTGTATGTGTGTGAGAGAATTTTGAACCATCTGGTCTCTGGCTGAGCTGTCTCGGTATTTCTTGTGTGTGAACATCAGGGCAGGGGATACTTCAGTACTGTTCATAGGTGTGTGAAATGTCCATATTTCCCCAAGTTAGGATTTTATGGTTGAGCAATGTGGACCACCTGACCATAACAACTTTTTTTTTTTCTGTAGCGCTACACCCCATCACCCCTGTATGGAAGAGTCAGCCAATATTGATATTTACCAGTGCATTGTTTGTGCTCCTTATCATGTACCTTCCACTCATAATCCAGCCACATGTCTCTCTTTAACTGGGATCCATTGTGCTTCATCTACCCATCCCCCTTTGCCCGTGTCCTACAACTCCTTATTTCATAGGGCCTGGTGCGTAGGTTAATTTCTCGCAACTTTATCGCTTACCATAATCAGACAGGCGTAAAGAAGTCGTGTTCTGCCATATTACATATAGTATAGTGCATGTGTGTGTGGCCTATTTGGTTATTGCCTCGTTAGAGGCTCTTCCTGCCAACACAATTTCTTTTAGATAGACAAAAGCCTTGTTTTGGATGAGCCATGTTTATTGTTCATGCTGACATTGCTTTTATGACAGAATGACTAATGATTACAGTCTGTGTGTGTGTGTGTGTGCGTGCGTGCATGTGCATGCGTTTGTGTGTCATAAACAATATCACAAGGCGCATTTGGTAATGATCCAAAAATCCTAGCAAAGTGAAATTCATGGTTTGAGTGTGGTATGCATGTGAATGAAGGGTAACTGAAGGACTTCAGCGTGCTGCATCCGAACAGCCTCTTCTGAAAGCGCTCATTATTTCGCAGCAAAAATGATTAATTGTAGCGCACAGCATCGTCTGTTGATTGAACGATCGCTTTTTGTTTACATCCAAAATCAAGATTTTTGTTGCCTAAAAAAATCACACTGTTCGAAACGCAAACAAAACACGGTCAGTCGCCCGTTACAGTTGGGGTCTGTGCTCCAGTCGACAATGTAGACGTGTCTGGACTATCGGCGGAAGAGAATTGAAGGTGTTGTCAGTATTGCCAGCGAGAAAAAGCAACAGTTGCATAGGTCAAAATCACAGCGCTGTAACAATATTGTAAATAAAGGAAACGTGACCCTGCAGCTTCACTTTGCACGGTGTGCGCTTGTAATAAATTGAAGACTGCTTTGCAGAACATAGTGAGTGATTATTCGTGAAAACTGAATTTTCTTAGTAGCTATGTTGGAGGGCGCATAAGGGATGTTTTGTAATGTTTAAAGACATTTGAAGGTCCATTATGTACCCCACTCCCAGACAGGATGATGTCATAGTAGACGAGGGTTAAGATGGCTGTAATGCCCTTCTTTTCTGCCTTTTCTATTCAACAGCAGATAAACTGCAATTAATTGTAGGTTTATATTTCCAACTTAATATGGCGAGTTTGTTAGAAAGAGAATATTAAGTGCAGTCTCCTAGCTCCTGTTGTTCTTATAGGGAGCGTCCCCCCCCCATATCTCCCCTGATCTCATTTCTAATATTAACTCTCAGAGAGGATGAAAGAGAAGATCCCAAAGACGGTGCTCGACTAATAAAAAGTTGTACTTTCACAGAAGTAATGCCCATAAACCGAGCCAAAATCAGCATGTACACCTGCTGCTGCTTCATATTGTTTTGCAAATTCGAACTGCAGCGAGGGTGTACTCGGGGTGAGCGAAGATTAGAAGGTAACTGCAAAGCGGGAAAAAACAGAAATAGCAGTGTCAGAAATTGAGATAGGTAAAACGGCGACGACTAAGGTGAAAAAGGAACAAAATGCCCCAGAGTGATCTGCAAGCCGCTGAACCATTATAAAGGTGCTCGTGTATTTTAACAAGTAGTAGGACACTAATCAGAGATGAGGAAACTATATCAGCTGGGGCATTTGTTCAGTCGGCAGATCTTGAAACGAATGTAAAATGTTCTTTCATCAGTAGTGCCTCGGTACTGTCGCGTGGAGCTTTGATTTCACAAGTTGTATTTTGTGGTCTTCGGGCTTTGAAGGTGCACGTGCTGCTCAGCTCCTCTCACCGAGCCGCTCTTTACTCTGTCCTTTTTTCACTTAATTTCCAATTTTGTTGGCAGCTCTGTGTGCAGCTGGATGTTAGTGAGCAGACAGCAGGCACTCGAATGCATCTTCTGATGGTAAAAGAGAAGAAATCTGAAGAGAGTGCGGGAGCCGGTGAGAGGCTGGGACTTTAAACTTTACTGCTATATATACATTTAGATGCCTTAACTGCAATGTGAGAGCGTCAGTGCAGCAATACCATCGTGGTAATTGCTGAAAATGATTGGAATTTTAATGTTAAAAGTATATGAACCTAATGTCAGCATTGGGAAAGTCCATATCTGTTTGAATTCATTTACTTACAGATATCCTTGATTCCCCCCCCCCAGATTTGGGAAGTTCTTTAAATGAAGACATCTTAAATAAACTAAAATAGAAAAAAAAAATGGCACTAAAGTTACAAACTGAATCACATAGTACTGTATCATTTATATGTTCTACACCAATGTCAGGAGCTTGTACCTTTTACAATTTCTTTTATTGCATTAAAAACACAGGACTCAGCAGTGAAGTGCGCTCCTGTCTGTCTGCTTTTAGTGTAGAGTTATTACATAGGTCTGACCTTTCTACTGGTTAATGCGCTCCATCCACTTAGACAAACAAAACCGTGAATATCAAAAACAACCCCCACTCCATCGTAAAACGCCAACTCTGCCACCTTTGTTTTATGCACTCGGAGTGGCAGACGCATTTTGTGAATGCAATCAAAAAGTGACAGCACTAAGCTCAAATTGGGCCAGTATTCCTCCGATGTCCACGCCTCAGTTTGCTGATGATCTGTCCACCAGCTTCCTGCTTGAATTTCCTCCAGATAGATATAAACTTGAAATGCAAGTGTGCATGCTTTTAGCTAGCCAGTAAATACAAGGTGTTTACACAGTTTAGTGTAGATTAGTTCATTCCGGCAACTCTTTCATGGTCTGTTACCTATTTTGATGTCTGTCCCAGATTTAGTGTGACGTGACCGTGGCCTCTTTGCTACTTTGTTAACACGCTTCAGAATTTGTGTTACTGTCACAGGATATAAGGACTTGTTTGTGCTTTGTGGAAAGTACCCAAGCAGAAGCAAAGACGTTCTATTTAAGAATAACATAAAAGCTTTGAGTTTGTGATCAGACGTGACATAGGTCAGGCTAACCCCTCCCTCTAACTGGAAGCATTGGCTTGTTTGCTTGATCTGACTTTAAGTCAGGTCCTGCAAGCTTTCTTTTTTTTAAATTTTTTATTGTGCTTCTCCATCTGTGTCTCCCACTAAGTGCTCCCACAGTCTCAGTATTGACTGATTACTAGGGGGAATGGTCCACCCAGCCTCTTTAAATTTCAAATGAGGTTGGGTTAATGATATCATCAGGAGATTGGATTCTGGATAGCCAGACGGATTCTGCAACATTTTCTGCATGAAATCGCAGAAAATGGCAAATGTTAGGATTGGTGTGGAAAGCAGACAATATAAACACATATTATTTAGTTCCGATAATGTCATTAATAAAACCTACATGTTATCCATCCACTCATTTCCCATAACCACTGATTTCTCTCTTTTGGGGTCATGCTGAGATGCCTTCTAATTATAGCATGCAGTAGGTGAAAAGGAGGTGAATTGCATTTCCGTTTAATTGCTCACAGCACTTAGTGTAGTATTTAAAAATTCAACATCTCTTTCCAGAAACAGTGGCGCAATTATTTCTAGATAATCCAGGGAACGCGCTTTCAGCAGTTCTCATTATTTCATCATTTGTGGGCGCACACTAAATATCCTGAACTTAATTTTGTTCTTAATATAACTTGGAAGAAAAGAAAAAAAACGTGCTGCTTTACATTTCAGGTTAACACTTTGTCTAGGGTTTGCACAAGAATCAGCTCATCTTTTTGAATGTATCATTTATTTATCACTGCTTAAACAGGGTGTACAATAACAATAATAAAAGGTTTATTTGCCAGCATTAGTTCCTCGTTAACTGCCTCAGTTCTTCCCTAAAGCAGGCGTACTGTCGACAATTTTTCCCAGGTCAGAAAATAGTGCGTCAGCATATGCATATTGTGACGATGACGTACAATATGATGTATGTATTGTGCAACCGTGCATTATGAATTGTTTTAGCACCCCATCACTACTGCTGTTTCAAAATATACCACTCAGGAGAAAAAGCTGTTCCCGTGTGCGGAAGCTTTTCCTGTGATGCCGAGAGCTCGCGTCACTAGAGACAGAAATAACGCACATAATCTGATTCAAATAGTTATCCTCAGGGGAGACAGGGAGAAGTGCTGCACTGCTCACCGGCACCGCTGGGGTCCTAACATGAGCTCTGCTCCATTCCTCTGTATCGCTCTAACGAATCAACAGATTAGGCAAATGTATGCGAAAACGGTTTCTATAGGTTGTGGATTTTTCCAATTCAGCTTTAACTACAGTTTTGCAGTTTAGGTTAATAAAATAACGAGCGAAGCTGTTAAGAATTCCAAGAAGTGAGAGGAAAGCCAAGAAGGTTTTTCTCAAGGACGAGTGAGCAGGCGCGATGGCGCACATATTTGCCAGGTACGCCTCTCTCTCTCTCTCTTTTTCTTTCTCCTTCTTCTCATCTGTCCCACACACACAAACACACATGCGCACACACACACGCACACACACTGCACCTCGCCTCCAAAACCAGGGCAATCTCCTCCTGTCTGTGGAGATTGAGCTGCTCATCAGAGCCCATTAATTACATCGTTCTCTAAAGGGATGACAAGTTAAGCCACTCTCTTTTTCTGGTTAGGTCTAACGCGTGGAGGCAGGCCTAAAAGCTAATCTCGATAATCCATTGGGTGGAAGAACACTGTCATCAACAATTTCAGTGCGTTGGTGGAAAATAACTGTGTCTGTGTTCTGCCAGCTGTTAAAGGAATACAAGGAAATATACCTGTCCTTACACGCAACTTCACACTGTGGCCCAACACACCTCCCTCAGCCTTAGTGACTATCCCACACTCTCCCCTGTATCCTGATCTATTGCAGCGTGAACAAGGACGTAATTGCAATATAAAACAGTTACAGGCACAGAGAAGTGATATATGTGTCTCGTGGTGCCGTGGGACTCTCCGAGGTCTCCTCCCCTGACAGGAACAACATAGCCGACATGGCAGCATTGATGTGCGTGTGACTGGACTACCACGATAGAGTGTGAAGGAATTTCGTGAACACGCTTGTTCTCACATGTAACACATCACATGTGAAGGCTTCCTTTTTCTGCATGCAGCGTAGGCCTGTCATTAGGAGGACATCATGTTGCCACCATGCCACGTTAACATTGTTTACCGACACTCAGCATTTGTTGGTATGTTATGATGTTTGAAAAAGGTCAACAGATGCTTCTGCTTACACTAACCTTTCACCAAGAGCTTTTAATTAGCGTCAGTGTCACTGAGCATGTGGCGTAGTTTGTGTGAATGTGGACATGTCCACGAGCACGTAGAGAACTGAAGGGCCGACGTGGTCAGCAATCTTAAACCGAGTCCTTTTACTAGTGTTTGGAAATCAGCCGGAGCAACGACTCATTGTTTGTGTTGTGACGATATGACTGTAATAGTGAAAGACAATTAACACAGCAGTGGAACCGAATGTGGGAGCTATTGCGCGGATTTTTATCATAACCACTTTTGCAAAATGATATCATAACCACTCCTTCCCTGTTTTCCTTGAATTAATACCCTTTCATTTGAAGTTGTTGATCAAATTTTAGGAGCGACAACGGATAACGATATGGTCAGCGTACACGCTTATCCAAACGTGAGTGTGTTTACGTGTGTGGCCGCTCATGACTCCACTCTAAGAGTTTGCCGTAGTGCTACAGCCTGTTTACCACAGGTTGGATATTAATTGGTCTGATAAGAACAGCAAAGAATAACTCCCTGAGAAAACAGACCAACCCAAATCACCCCCTTTTTTCAAACATACTCCGATACTCTATTGTCTGGTATTATCTGAGCTTTTGGTTTTGTGCCATATTTTTAGTTGGGTTCAAACACACGAACCTGCACATGTGCCTTTTTAAAATGTTACTATATTGCGGTTAAAGTTGTAAACTTTTCTTCCATTTTCTTCTGCTTTTAATTCCTTACATGATGAAGTTTGTCCACTGCAGCCATTTTCTCTATAACACAGTAAATATCAATAGCATCTGGGTGATATTTACTGGTGTGGGGAAGATGAATGTCCTGCTCTAAATGCTTCAACCTCATTGCCTCGTGGAGTATTAGTCATGTAAACAACGTCTGCTTATTAATGGTAAAAGCTTTCCCTAATGATCCACACCTCACATGAGTCTGAAATATCAAGTCAGGGCATAAAGAGCAGCCATTGATCATCATAATGAATGATGGGAGGCTAGCGGAAGGCTGGGGGAGGAGACCTGTCCCGATGCTAATTCGCTCTCTATTTCCCTGCCTGATTCATATGCTATTTGGTCATAATACATCAAGGCTGTATGATTCTTCCATTACAGCAGCAAGCTTTGCCTTCACTTCACTGCAGATTATTTGTCAGCATTATAGGACACTTATGCATTTGGAAGTAACGCGAGACCTTCTAAAAGTAAACTGCAAGGGGGATGCACACGCCGCTGTAAGCACACGCAAACATAGAATCACAATGTGACATGTTTGCATGTCAAGTTGTTCCGTATCCTGAAGGCAACTCCACCAGGAACGCAAGTAATTTGCGAACCTAATCAAATGTGTTCAAAAGAAGTGGTATGTGTCTTTTAACTAGTGTTCTGTTATCTGGCTGACATGATCAGTCCCCTGAGAGAATCCATCAAAGCCCTGTTGTCTTTAGCACGCCGGATGGTTTCAAAGAAAATTGGCACGACTGTAAATTTGTTCTTGTCAAATGTTGAGTAATCAAAAGCCAGCCAGCTGTAAATAAACAAATTCACTTCAGTACACCGCAGCATGCTAAGTAGCTTCAACATAATATTGCTCATAATGAGGTGTGATTATTATTTACGGCCGCGCTGAATGGCCAGTGACAACATTAATTGCGTAATGAGTCTGAAGTGTACCTGCGAATTTGCTCTACATGCGTCTTTCGCTCATTTACCAAATCTGCCAACATGTTGACTTTAATATGTCCAATCTGTGTAAGGAAAACAAGCAACCGAGTTCATATAACATCAGTAGGATAATGAAAGTGCTTCAGGGAATAATGGTTAGGGGTTAAACCAGGAGCGGTGCATTAACGTCGCCGTAAGAGCGTAACACTATCCCTGATGCAGGTGCATGTGTCTTTTGAGCCTCTTAAATCTTATTATTTGATTCATCAATTAGGTGTGAAGGTTTAAATGGAGGGGCTAATGGATCGATGACTTAAGTGGTGCTAAAACCATCTGACGCTGCTGAGAGACAACCCTTCAGGACATGGTGATAAACATGTAGGGGGGGATCTCATGAGGAGGCATTTATTTTCCAGTACGGTATTTTTGCTTTCTATATAAATCTCAGCGTGAAAGAGAAACTTTGGGTGTCATGTGCGGTTTTTCCCTCGCGGTTCCTGGAGTTTACTCTGCTTAAGACTGCAAAGCATGGTGTGAATAACATGTTCAAGAAAAACGAGTATTGTTTGACCCACTGCTCAAAACACCGAGGTCAGAAGCAACAGACTGCTGTGTCTCTCAGAGAGTGTAAAGTTGTTCGACTACTCAACTCAGAGCAGAGCAGACACAAACACACACACACAACATCATGATGTTTGCAAAATAGTTCTGATGCTCTCGCCCTCTTTCAGCTAGCTAACAAGTACAATGATAGATCATTACAGAGTGTTTCTGTTG
>VURO01044071.1:10124-27620 GCA_015108175.1 Pelvicachromis taeniatus | reverse complement strand
GGGGGGGGGGGGGGACTACGGCTCCTCCATGAATCTAAACAAGTCACCATAGGCCAGTAAACATGCAGATTAGTTCAGTCTGGGAAAGCCCTGCAGCAAAGAGGAGGACAGTCCCGGTTCAATATACTCCAAATATAAGTCCCAGGTTCTGTGGAAAGAATCCAAGGTGGAGTTCCATCCATCCATCCATCCATCCATCCATCCATCTTCTGCCGCTTATCCGGGGCTGGGTTGCGGGGGCAGCAGCCCAAGCAGAGAAGCCCAGACCTCCCTCTCGCCAGCCACCTCCTCCAGCTCATCCGGGGGAACACCAAGGCGTTCCCAGGTCAGCCGAGAGATATAATCTCTCCAGCGTGTCCTGGGTCTGCCCCAGGGCCTCCTCCCGGTGGGACATGCCCTGAACACCTCACCCAGGAGGCGCCCAGGAGGCATCCTTGTCAGATGCCCGAACCACCTCATCTGGCTCCTTTCGATGTGGAGGAGCACCAAGGTGGAGTTAAGCATACAAATTATATATTCATTAGGAATACAGTCCATAACAATGTTGTGCCAGGATTTCTTAGTTGGGATTGCTGACGTGCCCCAAAGCAGAATATTCTTCCTGGCTGCAAAGATTAACAACTGGAACAAGCTCTTGTGCTTGCCTTTGACAGCCAGATTATTCATTATTCCCAATATAAAACATGAAGGGTCCAGAGGGACAACAAAGTTGAAAATAGTTGAAAGCACCTTTGCAACATCAGACCAAAACTGTTGAAATTTCACACACGACCAAAAACAATGCATAAAGTCGCCCTCCTCCGCATTACACTTCCAGCATAAAGGGGAGGAGTTGATATCTATTTGTTTTTTTTTTAACTGGTGTGATGGCGAGTGGGGTTTGATCGAGAAGGTTGCTGCTGCTAGTCAGAAATATGATTAAGCTCTGAAATAGTCTCTGCCGACTGAACGACTCTTGTTGAGTATTCACTCACATTTCAGCCCTGCTCCTTGGGTTCAAAAGTTGAGGAAATGAAAAGAGAAAATGATCTCTTTTGAATTGCCTATATTTAATACCACATTCAAATTCTTGGGTATGTGTGTGTGTATATGTGTGTGTGTATGTATGTGTGCGCGCGTGAGTTTCTCCTCTTTTCAGCAGTGAATGTGCAGAATATCGCTCCGCACAGAATGAACGACTGAATATCATCTGCGCATGCTGACAAATGGACTATAAAACAACGTGTTTCCTTTACGTTTCAGTCCGTTACCAGTCCCTTTATTTCTTTAATATTTTAGAGTTTTTGACAGTTAATAATGTCGCTTTTGATCCAAATACGTTTTTTTTTATTTGAATCAATAGAGTTTATCGGAGTACTCATCACAGTCCAGGGACACAAATACACAGCACAAAATCAAATAGCTTTTTTGTACCACATTTAAATATATTTCGACACACTCAAATATCCTCTTTCTTCATTTATTTGGTAATATTGTCTCTCATAAAACCTCTCCGAGAGGTAATTACATTAACTAGAAAAGAAGATGTAATAGGAAGTTTCTATTGCCAAGTTGTACATAATGAAAATAAAGTCCGCTCCCACGCAGCTTTGTGTAATGCTTTTAGGAGTGAATATCAGAAGGATTTGTGTTTGTGTATGTGCGCACATGTGTGTGTGCATTTTTCCTTTGCTTTTGTAAAGGAATATTAGAAAACTTATAGAAAAACAACATTTTAAAATGAAAAATAATCAAACTTTGGGCTTCAAATTGCTGCTCATGGAAACTCATAAATTCCTCTGTGAGTATCGAATTCTGGAAATTCCAGCTCTGTGTGGCTGTAGCGTGCCCTTTGGTGCAATAAATGCAACCAAGCAATCATATCTTAGTTTAGTGGTTTATCATTGCTAACATTCACATTCAGTGTTAGATCCCAGTTACAAGGAAAGCCTGAAGCAAGTAAAGGAAGCAAAGGAAGTCTGGACCGGAGTCTGGTCCTATTGGTATTTCCCTAATATGTTAATAGAAACGGATATAAGCCGGTGTTGAGGAGACTGGCCAAGCTCTATCTGCCTATGTCCAAATGCCAGTCCCGCTAAAACTCTGATGATGCAACTTACTAGCAAGCCTGGAGTGTAATCAGCAGCCACACCTGTAAGCAGCAGCTCTCCTCACTGATCCTTGTGCTTGGAAAAATTGCTAGGTTGAGCTTGTGTGACCAGGAAAATAGCCAACAAGGATCTGTTCATTTCAAAGACTGGAACAAACCGTAAGAACTATGTGAGAGATGTAACATACATAGACAAGTTTTACCTTTGTCCACAATATTAGACTTCAAAAGCAAATGGGTATTATATTTAAGCAGTTTAGCAGGGGTAAAACAACAAGTTCAAGCAAATAATGGGAATCATGACATGTGACATTCACTCACATAAAACCTATAATTTCCTTTCCTTGTAGCTAAATTTCAATTCAATTCAATTGTATTTATATAGCGCCAAATCACAGCAACAGTCGCCTCAAGGCGCTTTACATTGTAAGGAAGACCCTACAATAATACATACAGCGAAAAACCCAACAATCACATGACCCCCTATGAGCAAGCACTTTGGCGACAGTGGAAAGGAAAAACTCCCTTTTAACAGGAAGAAACCTCCGGCAGAACCAGGCTCAGGGAGGGGCGGGGCCATCTGCTGCGACCGGTTGGGGTGAAAGAAGGAAGACAGGATAAATGCAACCGTGCTATTATTTCTTGGTTTAGTGGTGTATCATTGCTAACATTCCATAAGTAGCACTAAAAAGATCCTATAGCTAAAACTGGCATGAATATCATTAGAATTTATTATTAGATTAGATACATTTTTTAGGTAATTTTGATGCATTTAAGATCAAGGTAATTAAGATGCATTTTGTTTAAAGGAAAAAGAAATGTGTTGGTGTTGCCATGTATTATTTGGTCCATTTGTTTTTGGGCAATGGTAGCGTTGCCTTTGTACACCACCACAGTGGATTTTAAATCAAACAGTCAATATGTGATTAAAGTGCAGACTTTCAGCTTTGATTAAAGGGGTTTAACAAAAATGTTGTTTGGCAGTCACAGCCATTTTTATACATGGTCCGCAGTTTTCAGAGGATCAAAACAAATTGAACAAAGTAAAATAATTTCAAACATGATTGTTTTTAATAATGTGATGAATACTGTGATGACCCTACCCACTCAGCCTTCTCTGTTCTTCCTCTTTCTGGTCTTGTGTGGAAGGCAGCAGGTTGTGAAAGGCAGATAACTGAGAGACAGCACATCTGTTGGCACTTGGCTGATGGTTTAAAACGGCTTGACGCTAATGTTTTCACTTCTCTCCAGCAGGCAGGAGAACAATCGGTTTGGCTTTGGATTAACTTCAGTTTGCTTTCTTTTAGAGACCTTTACAACATACGTGAATTCACACTCTTCAAGTGACTGATCTAGGCATTTGTATTCCAAGACAAATTTATGTGTGTTCTCCCTTCCTTTGTCTGATTAGTGACAATACACTTTGCAGTCAATAACTGCCTGATGTCTGGATCCCATAGACGTCACCAAATGCTGTCTTTCCTCTTTTGAGATGCTCTACTAGGATTTTACTGTAGCCACCTTTATTTGCTGCTTGTTTCTGGGTCCCTCCAGTTTTGTCTTCAGTTACCGAAACACATGCTCTGCTGGGTTGAGATCAGGTGACTGACTTGATCATTGAAGAATTTCCTATTTCTTTGCCCAGAGAAACCGCTGGGTGGCTTTTGCAGTTTGTATCGAATCATTATCCATTTGCACTGTGTAGTAGCATTTACAGATTGATGTCAATTTTATCTGTCCAAAGAACATTTTTTAAATAATTGTGGAAAAATAATCTGGCCTTCTTGATCCTCAGTGTAATCAGTGGTTTGCAGGCATTGAAGGCCTCTCTTGATTGTAGTTTCACAATGTCTCCTTGAGAGTGTTCTTGACTAAACTTGACTTCTTGGCTAGAAAGTATGAACACTTTTTTGCTGTGTGGCAGGCAGGATGAGGACCCAAACAAAAGGTAGAAGTCAAAACGGCAACTTTACTCACTGGAGAAAATATCACACATAGGATGCAAAAGCTGAAGTGGGAACTAGCAACTCAAAACTAGGAACAGTCAGGCCCATTTAGACCACACACTGCAATGAGTGTGTACAATGCAACAATGGACAGAAGGGAAACACAGCTGGGCCTAATCAGACAAAATGAGACACAGAGGAAGCAAAACTCAAAACACTGAACACAGGACACGACGCTATCAAAGTAAAACAGGAAACGCAAGACAGGCATGGAGACGCAGACTTGACAAGGAGGCATGGCTGACAGGAAAGACATAGAGATATGAAACATGGGACATGAGAAAGGCACAGAATAGACATTAGAAATACATGAACATAGAAACCAGCATAACTAGACATAATGCGGAACATAGGGGAGGCACATTAACAAAACCTGGAGACTAAAAATCAGGAAATACTAAAGAAGTTAGAGAGCTTGAAATACAGAGTAAACCATGAGGAACCAGCGAAGGTTCTGGGAACATGAATATCAGCACAAAGAGAGTCATCAGCCAAGATAGAGTATGTCACTATGGACCAACGTAGGGGACACAGCAACGTTGCCTTCTATAAAAAAAAAAACCCCAAAACCCCCCAAAACCCCCCACCTCATCAACAAAGGCAAATGCCAGTAATAATTTAAATGATGCCTCAGTCTGGTCACAAAGATCTTATAAACAGCCTAAAATAAGTCAGTTTTGTGCAGCTTGAAGTGTTGTAACGTGATGTGATGTGTTGGTTATGATTTGCTTTTTTCATATGATCCTGTTGACTGATTTCTGATTCACCAAAACAAAATCTTTCTACATGTTTAAAGAAAAAAAGTGAACATATTTTTACATGAAAGAAGGGTTAAAGGTGCTGGCTTGCTAATCTAAAGTAAATTTGAAAAAAATAGGAAGAATATAAAATAAAAAATATCTGGATTTCTCTGAGTCCACTAAACTATTTAGCAACAATAGATTGGTGAGTCTATACGTTTTGGTTTTAATGAGCGTCCACAACTAGGACAGCTAAAGCTACTGAGACTGCATTAGTGCCCGTTAAGTTAACTGTGGGGATATGCGACACTCACAGAGAAAATGTGAGAAAGCTCTGATGTTTTTTTTTCCCCCATCAGAGAGTGGTGCAGTCTTGCATCATGCATGTGCTGCACTCTGGCTTCTTTTTGCCAATGATGATATCATCTTCTTTTATTCTTTCTCACGGTCTACTTCATAAGACATGGGATCAGCATATAGTGAAGAGGACTGGATTGCTCATTTTTTTTAAATTCTTTACTTGATGCAGTCTCTTGTAAAAGGTCTGAGAAAACTTAAATAATCTCACCTAATGTTACACACTTGAGAATTTCATCAGTGTTTCCACATTCAAGTCAAACATACTACAGTGCATTCTGCCTCTGTCATTTACATTATGTAGAACAGTTGCTTTGTAATTTTTGTGTCCTTTCTCTGCATTGCACACACCTTATATCTTACCTTTTCAATTATCTTCATTATAACTCAGTACAGGTACACACACCTGCAGTTTTATCTGTGTATGTACCACATGATTTAATTAAAAAAAAAAAAAAAAAATTAAATTCTTGTTAACCTCAACTTTTTCTTGAGGCAGATTTACGTGCAGTTTGTAGCAGTTAGGCTTTCCATTAATGCAGTGTTGCCTTAATAATAATCACTTATGAACTTATGTTCACGTTTTAGTATTTTATTTCAGGTAGATTTAAAAAAATAGTTACCCTAATGGTAGTTGCATTTATAACAACAACAACAATACTACTACTACTACTACTACTACTACTACTAATAATAATAATAATAATAAATATTATTATTATTATTATTATTATTATTATTATTATTATTATTATTATTTAAAATGGGTTTCAAGTTATTTTAAATGATAATTAACTTTAAAAAAATATATATATTTAAATTTTATTTTATTTTATTTTATTGAGAAGCAGACAATCTCCCAGACTTTCACACAAACTCTAACAAAAACAAACGCTTCGCTCCAGCCGGCTACTGTGATTGGTCCGTAGACATCCCCGAGTTCTCGCCCTATCTCGCGATGCCACAGATTCTTCCCAGTGAGAAGGAGACGCTGAACTGTATTCAGTCGCTGTTGTGGCTGGGAGGCAGCAGAGTCAGGCAGTACATTTGGTTGACCGTGGTCCAGTCTAAGGTAAAGCAGGAGTCTTTCAAACTGACCGACTAAGCGAAAAGAAGCTACTGACGTGTCTGGCCAAACTCGGACTTTGCGCGACACCTTTCATCCGCCAGGTAAGGTTGCTACCCTTATCGTCCTGTTGGATCCCGCTGTCCAGACACTCATATGCAGGGCTAGCTGATATTTTCACAGTTGAGTTTTACACCAGCAAAGCAACATTTAACCCCCCCACCAGTCTTCGCGTCCTCTTCTGCCAAATTTTAAGTTATCCTCTTGAAGCACTTTGACGATAAGTCATAAAGAAAGCCTCCAGCTGGTTGGCGTGTGTTAACGGAACCAGAGGGGGGGGGAAGCAGCAACTTCAAAGCTCACTGTCGACTCTGTCTCTGGAATGCATATCCCTGTTAGCTTGTATGCTAACGATACATCTGCTTAGTATAAAGTAGCTTGTCTGGCTCACTAGCTAGCTGGCTAATTCGCTTGCCAACTCAAGACAGTGATAATAGTTCTGGGTTACTGTCCTGTCGATGAGGCGGTGGTGAGGTGGCGAGGCGAGGAAGCCATGGCAAGCTTTTTGTGAATGAAACTGACAAACTTAACTTGTTCACCGGTTAGCTAACCTGCAGGCAATGATACTTAAAGCGACAGTTCTGCTCTTGGTTTATAGTGCCTTGAATAATTTTAAACCTATGTCTTCTAACAGAATAGCGACTTTTAATGCTAGTACCTGTTAAAGTTTAAAGGAAAGTATATTTTGAAAAAATGTGCAGAAACTTCTCTACAGAGATGATTTTACTCCGCACATGCCTCTAGCTGTGAGTTTGTTGTACACTAAAGATAAAAAACCAGCTATGTGCAAAAAGGCTTTTTAGGTGTACAGAATAATCAGCGATTGAGCTTGAACAGCATGTGCCTTCTGCTGTGGAAACTACACAGCTGTTAACAGTGTGCGTTTGTTATAGATCTTCTTTAAATGGCATGGGGTGATTTTTAGTGAACTCATATGTCCATGTTGTTGATTTTTCTGCATACTCTAACAAATGTGTTTACTCCAGGAAAGAATATATGGGCATTATTTTCATCTGTACTGATTTTGAGATCATTGTCGCCAAATTCATAGGTTTGATCAGGCTCTACAAAGTGCACATTCATTATAAAACCAGACGCACTCACATAAAATAAGCTATAATACAGTAGTTACTGATGGAATGATTATGATGATGGACCGCAAAGTGACCCAGTATATAGGATTTGCATCTAGCCGACTATATTGTGATGTAGACTTTGTGACTGTGTTATATGTGACACCCTGGGTGTGCCTGTTTTTCTCCTTGAGGTGCTAACCATGCAGCCTGGAATGACGAGGGGGACGGAAGGAGAATCTCTTTTATTTGTGTTTGTCTTTTAATGTTTATTACTTTATTTTATTGTGATTTCCCAGAGGAACAATTATTCCTGTAATAAACGGCTGGTTGTTCGGCAAAATTTGAAACAAGTACCTGTTAAGATGTATTTATTTGTTAAATGGTTGTTCCATTGCTTAGCATTAACAGTCTGTTGTGTTTGCGTTGTATGGTCAAGAAAGGCTCATACGCTTGTTGAACTGAGCATGGAATCTGGCATATGCACCAGCTGCCTTTTTAAATGGTGTGCAGATTCTGCCTAAATGGTGTACTGCATGTGTTTATGCAAGTGTGTGCCAGTATTCAGGATCTCCTACTAAAATTCGCTGCCCACTTTGGGTGTGTCCCTTCCTTTCTGTTAGATATGATGCCGAGGAAGAGCCACCCAAGTGGTCGACTCCACTTTTGAACAGATTTCTGCACTCTTAAGTGTTAGAATAGTGACTGATGTTTAGTAGAGTTAAACAATATGTAAGTTCAAAAAAGGATGTTTCTGAGAAAATCTTAAGTGGAATGGCAGTTGTCAGGTGTGTTTCGTTCATGCCGCACTGCCCTCTGCTCCTGTCTGCGTGACAGTCACTGTGCAGAATTATGAACCAATACTCCAAATATGATCATGGTCAGTCCTGTGCTGCCAAAGCTGCTTTGACCAACCTAGGTGTAAGATCTTTTGAATATATAGATACTGAATATAGCTGCAGCGGTTCAGACTGTGTAGGTTATTTATCCCTCCTTGAACCACTATTGGGAGGTTCTTCTTAGTTTTTACTGGTTGTACCCTTCAAAGTCTACTGGATTAATTGTTCACTCAATGCCTAGTGTGTCATGTGTGCCATTGTGTTGAAATAATCAGAATTATTGTCTTCACCTGTGAGCTGTCATAGTGTTGTAGCTCATGTGTATTTGACACAGAATTCTTACTACCTGAAATATGTCTGCACTTACCTCACAGTGTTGGTTTGCAGTGGTTACTTGTTAGCAGGGTGCGTGACTTTGCCAGCAGTTTAAAATGAATCCTGGCACAAATAATAGGAGCTGATGGCACATCCATTAAGAATGAATTTTAAGGCAAGTGAGACACACTGTCTTCAGTAATTAATAAAATGGATATTGATTTGTACATTTATATTTTTTATTGTTGGAGGAGGAGTAGATTTAGAACTGTTATTGCTGGTCACTTGTGACTATTCCTGTGGCAGTGAAGGTAACTCCCTGTTGTATATTCTCCATTGTATCCAGCATTACTATCATTCCTAAACTAAATCCTGACAGTATATCTTCCTAGCTGATTTATGGCTCTAGCTTTAGTCTTATTGATCTAGCAGGCAGTCATACTGTGTATCGATTCATTTGTGTGAAAATTAGGATTTTTCTCTAAAGGAAATTAAAATCCACTTATTTAAATGTAAATCAAATTTATGGCATGCAACCTGATATACATTTAGATCGAAGGCCCCTATACTATGTTTATCCACATAAGTGTTGTTTGTTTGTTTGTTTGAGGTTGTGAACACATCCCTTTTTTTATGGGTTAAAAATCTTTGAATTTCATACATTGTTGAAACTTTGACATAGAGAACGTATCTTTTTTTCAGTCACTAAATGTGAAGTGTGGACGCCACATAAAAATGAGATTTTGGAAATCCCTTTAAAAGCATGTACAGGAGCAGGATATTCATCATACTAAAAATGTACCCTTTATGTTGTTGTTGATTTGAGTGCACTTTCAGTTCTTGCATTGAAAATGTTGACATGACACAGATGCAGTGGAAACCCCTGAAAATGCAAAGTTATAGTTCACACCTAAACTGAAATATGTTGTGCAGTTATCCAGAAACTTTATCACCTCATTGTGGCAGCTATTCTGTCAAATTTGGCAATTGACATTTATCCCCTTTTAAAGCTTGGGGGCTTCGTGTTTCTACATGGTGCTCTGAGTTTACATAAAGTAAAGCAGTAGTAGTGTTGGCACACTTTGCAACAGAAATTAAAGCTTGTTTATTTAGAATTATAGATGTTTACTACAAAGGCAGTTTTTCCACATGAATGTGGTGTAGTGTCAGGAGATTATTCTCACACACATTCTCAATGGAAATTGAGCATTTGGATTACGGTGCTTCTTGGGTGGGGCATCAAGGATGTACAACACACGAATCCCACTGATTCACTGTGAAGTTTTTGGACAGTTGCCTGCACTATTAGGCTCCGTTACACACACTCTGCAATCGGAAGCTGGCAGGGTAAAAAGTGTGTTTAGTGTCCAGTCCGACTGATCCAGACATTTGCATTCTTATGTACACCGCTGGGTGATATCTGGAAAAGTTCAGGCCTGCTGCATATGCGTGAAAACTCATTTAATGACTAAAGCTGCTTAAACGTTAACGGTGCCTCGGTCTGTGCCAGCCAGCTGGTGGGAGTAAACAAACAAATGTGAATTGGTGCCAATTAATAGAAAAGAAGTAGTTTGTATATTGTTGTTTAAAAGCCAGCAAGGGTGTATAGAAATGTGCCTACGTGGATAAAGAAATGAAACCATATTCCGTGGGGTGGGAATTCATACTATTTTTGAGCTGTGGCAGATTGCAGTAACACTGGCAGAAACTGGCAGTGTGCTGATTACAGTCAGCCGGTCAGAACAGAGAGCTGATTTAAAAAAGAAAATTGAATATAGAAGACAGAAGATGGTATATACTAATATTTGTACAAATATGTGACCACTGTGAATGAAATTTACAATGTAATTATTTTAGATCCAAACAAAGCGCAATAAAATCCACGAAGCACTTCCAAAATAATCCTTTAGTCACTGGTGTTGATCGGACAGCTTTAACTGGCTCTCTTAGATGCATTATGGCCATTTCTTGATGTGCCGCAAAATGCACCTTCTCATAAGTTACTCCTTCAGCACGATTGGGTTTTATCCACTTTTACACTAAAATATTCAGATATGCATGCACCGTCTGATCTCTCGGCATGTTTGCGTTTTCTCCCGTTTCTGACAGAGCCTACTCACCCAGTCCACAGAACACCAGAGCTGTTGTTCATATGCTAATCTGCTGCACTTGCAACAAATTCTTTCTGAACTTTTTGTTGAACCCACATTCCTCCATTTAGTTCATTGTCTCCAGTAAATATTAAACACAGCGTCCCATCTAGGGCTATCTGCCGAATTCGATACCGGGCAATTTTATGTCATTGTGCTTTGATTTATTGTTGACGTCTGTCCTTCCACAGCCATTTCGGTCTCTTCTCTGATGAGTGCCCTTAATCAGCACATTTCCCCACACCGCCTGGAACTGTCAAGTGTCCTTGTGGCTGAAGTAGAAAAGTGCAGAAAGCTGTTAAATGATAACAGTGTTTTATACTGAACTCTACTCAGTTGTCTTTTTTTTTTTGTGGTAGTGGGTTCACAAAGAGGGAGCAAAGTGGAAACCAGATATCTATGATGCAGTCATCATTATGCTTAACAATCTGAGACTACATGTGTTCGATATACCTGCTGTTTGTATCTTGCTGTTGCATGTGAATAAATATCATTCCCCGTTAGTTTGCTAGTTCAAGTCCAAGCACGTCTGTCTCTACAAAAGATGGCAGCAGCTAAGATCTAAAGGCTGGGTAACATCTCCCAGAACTTGTTATTAGGACGTGTGGCCTAATTGAAAATCAAGTGTTTATAGTTGCGAGTCATACAGTAGGGGGAGATCAGATATTGTTCAAAAACAGCCACGACGGTGTGCATTTCCAGGCAGTCGCTCTAGGGAAACGTGTGATGTGTGCCGGTGTGGTGAGTGAGGAAAGAGGGCTGGATTAAAAGGTCCAGGCTAGTACAAAATTTTACATTTTTGTCAAATTTTTTTATTTATTTATTTTTTAACAGAGTACAGGGGTTTTTTTGTTGTTGTTGTTTTTGTTTTTTTTTAACACAAAGCATAATTTATTATTCTTTGCACACAATATCACGTCAAAACTAAAACTTGGGATTATCTTTCAATTTACACACAGTATAAAAACTCGAGCTGTCACTTGAGAAGGCATCATGCTGGAAACAAAAGAAATCAGTTTAGAGTTGAGAAAAACAATTGTTGATGCTCACGAAGCAGGAGATAGACATACAAAGTTATCACATCATTTCCAAATGTCAAGCACTGGAGAGAGAGAAGTATCGTCAAGAAATTCAAATGAAGCCACACAGTGCAGAACGAGCCCGGCTGAGGTAGGAAAGGAACGATTTCAAATACTGTGGAGAGGAAACTACTGAGAGATGTGTCTAAAGAGCCCAGAACAACTGCCAAGGCATGAGTGAAAGACTTAGGCAACCAAAAATTATAGTCTCAAAGAAGACAGTTACTAAAAATCCTACACAGGAATGTGCTGTGGGGTTGCATACCAAGAAAAACTCCACTTCTGCAAGAAGAGACACCTTCAACCCAGAATGAAGTATGCTGAGGGCAACCTGGAGAAAGATTATGCATACTGGAAGTCCGTCCTTTGGTCAGATGAGATGCCACTACAGCTGTTTTCCTGCAAAGAGGCTGCTGATGTTTGAAGAAAAAAAAAAAAAGGCAGAGGTGTATTATCCAAAGAACATCGTCCCCAAAGTGAAACATGGTGGTGGTGGAGTATTATGATATGGGGTTGCTTCAGTGCATCTAGAACTGGCAATCTCGTCAAGGTGAAAGGAATGAATAAATAAAGAAGAATATGTGAGATTTTGAAAGAGAAACACAAATAGTCAGTAACAAAACTGGGTCTGTGTTGTTACTTTGTCTTCCAACACAACAAAAACCCCAAACATGCGTCAGCCTGGGTCAAGAACTACCTCAAGAAGGCCAAAGGAAATGTTATTGACTGGACTGTCAAAGCCCTTATTTGAATCCCATTAGAAATCTTTGAGGTGAACTAAAGACCAAGGTCCATGCCAGACCATCAGAACTGGAGGAGTTAGAGATTTGAATAGGCTTGAAATGCTCAGGAGAGCATTCTCCTCATGTGAGACTCATTGAAAACAACAATGGATGACTGCAGGCTGTTATCCAGCAAGAAGGATACACGAATGACTGTTAGCATCAGCCTATGAGTTTGACTTTAACAGCAATAATTCTGTTCTCATGTGTTTCAGGTGGGGTGTTTAAGGTGATATTTCTTTCCATCAAATATGCAGCTCACTCAGACCACACATCCATGTAATATTTAGGCGTTTAACTGCATAATAGTCATCAGCCTCACTGTTTAGAACTGCTTGTGTGGCGTTTCTTCAAAAGTCTCTGTCTGAGCAGTAGTTGATTTCAGACTTCCGCACAAGTCCTCCCTACAGCATGGCAAGTCATTGTATTTTTATTTATTCTTTTTTTTGGCATGACTATAGAAACAGGCAGTGTGATGAGTCACTCTTACGTGTTTCTCATGGTTTCTGTCAGACACACAAGTGATGGGGAAATATTTGCCACATGTACAAAGGACTTGTTACGCTTGTGGCAACTAGCATTGTCAGCATAGCCTCTAGCAAAGTGCAGACACACTTTGAACATTTAATTCTCTATAATTGCCAATAAAATCAGTGTTTGTGCAGTGTTTTTTTTTTTTTTTTTTTTATTGCAAATTGAAAACTGAGTTGGTGACATAACTTGTCTCCAGAACAATCCTGTCTTTTAAGCTTAGTAATAAAAATGTAAGTATTTATAGCTTGCTTCTGTGGTGTTTATTGACCATTCAAAGTACTTCACAACTCAAACCACATTCACCCATTCACATAGCACTTCATTCTGTGCATACAGATTCTACCCACACACCACTGGATATATCTGCAGCAGTTGCTGGGGCTCGAACCGCTGACCTTCCTGATTAGTGTATGACCTTTTTTAAAAAAAATACTGAGCCACAGCCACCCACTAACATATAAGCCTTGTGTAGTCGTGATCTACATGTGTATCTGTTAAGGTAACGGTATAAAGTTTTGACTCAGACTATAGCTGTTTAAAAAAAATCTCTGAAAAAGTCATGGAAATTTGCATTTAAGAAGTATAATTGATAATATATTTTTATGCTAGTCATAGACTGTATTTTTCGCTGTATAAGACGCTCCGGAATATAAGACGCACCCAATTTTTAAAGGAGAAAAATCTAGAAAAAAAAGATTCGGAACCAAATACTGTAGAACACTTTCTCACATACACTATACACGCTGCCTGTGATCTATCCAGAAGCAACAGTATGATGTAGGGAGGGCGGTGTGTCTTCTCCCCGGCCATTTCCCAATATGCGTACTTGTGTGTACTTGCGTTCTCGCGGACTCGTTATACGTCATCAGTCGGAGACCAAGTACTGTCCCAATTCAAAGTACGAATCAAGCCGAGAACGTGAAAAGTTCACGGATGTGGTCTCGCTCTGCCCGTTTTATCGAGCATGCATCGGTGGTGACTTGTGTGGACTTGGTGGAGCCAAATGACCCGTCATGCATTTTGCGAGACCAGCCCGGTCACGTTCACCTGACCTGTGACATCATCGAGTACGCTGGTGTTCCAATTGCACAAATCGCGGGTCCGTACTCGCATTCTCGGCAAGTCCGGTCTTAACGAGAACGCAAGGGAGTACGGACTTGCCGAGAACGCGAGTCCGGACTCGCGTACTTAGAATTGAGAAACGGCACCCGCGATTCAGGGGCGGAGCTTTGGCGGATCAATTCTTCTGCCCATCAATCACGGGCATCCAATCAAGTAGGAGCGGGGCGGAGCAGAGCACGGACAGCACACAGTAAACATTGGCCGGAGGAGGCGGAACGTATGGAGTAGGAAGGGCAGACGTGCAGACATTTCAGGGCATAGATTGATACAGTACCCGGGAGATATGCACAGAAGCTGCAAAATTGTGCCCACGCTGACCAGCAAGAAGTGAGACTGCCCGGGGAGACATGAGGAAGCACAGCCCGCAGTACATGCCACAAATCCAGCCTGCAGAAGACACAGCATAAAGAGAGGACTGCGAACCATCACCACACAAAGTTAGGAGCAGTTTTAATGCAGGCAAAATGTGTATTTGTCGTATAAGACGCACCAACTTTCCCCCCCCAATTTTGGGAAAGAAAAAGTGCGTCTTATACAGCGGAAAATAGTGTAATTCTTTTGAGGAGATTGTGTCTCTTGACATTAAGTAGTCTTTTTTTGTGTGTCAGATCCAACATGAGTTGCAGCCTGCACTTTAAGGAGATGTGGACCAAGGAAATCCAAATTTTAAAACGTCTGGCTTCATTGGGTATGGATTGATTCCAGTATACAGGATTGGTAAAGTGTGGAAGTTAAAAGGTTTGACATTTCAAATATGACCAGCTAGCCATGATCAAAGAGCCTTTCCCATACTGCAGCTCTGCACAGACAGATGCTCATCTTCATCACTGGCCGTGTTTTCTTGCCATCAGGTGCTGTGTCCAGAAACAGAAATAAATTGAAGTTACTTTGGTCACTAAAGGTGGCTAATTACCAGTAGCATAGGATATGTTAGGCCTGCACAGTTAATCACATTTTTATCTTGGTCATGGTTTTGGCTTCCCACAGTTAAATGAACATGATCACATGATACTAAAAATTTGGGCTCAACCAGTCAAACACAAGGCAAAAGGAAATGAAGTGGTCCTTAAATCAGCACCTGACTGCGTGTCTGCATATCCAGTCCTAGCTGTTCCTTGCATCATGCAGCATTAAGTTTCATGCACTTCTCTGGAAGAGAAACACTACAATAAAAGACAGATTTATGGAATGAAATTCATGTCTGGCACAGCACACAGTGACCAGATTGTCCCTTGACGTTGGATCTGTTGTTTGGAAATGCCTTAGATTTAGCTCAAGGTATGTTAACTAGGAGCAAATCATGCAACGAGTGCTGTAGAGCGGTGTCCTCGCTGCAAAGAAACATAAATAACTCATTCCATCCACACAAAAAAACACACTTCAAACTGTAGCATAATTTATTCATGAAGTCAAGAAAAACAATGCAATGATTGCTAACATGAATTGTCCAACATTTCATATCCACTGTTGATCCCTGTTGATTTACATGTGTTTTTCTTTTTAATTGTATTTTATTTTGATGACAAATGTGGAAGTAGAGTTCTGTGTGAGTGCAATAAAAACATTTTGTTAATTTAAAATCAATAATTCATAACTGTGACAGATAATTTTGATCTCAGTATTGATCAAAATTGTGATAATCATTTTAGCCATAATCAGCTTACTATGATCACTGTGACCTAAAGTTGTGTGGCGTTAATGGAGGGGGGAAAAAAGTCATGCTCAGTGGCGCTCCAAAACCAAGATTCACCAAGATAGTGGATTAAATAAAGAGCTGTTTTTTTTGTTTTTTTTTAATCCGTAGGAGTTAGAAATATAAATATGTGTCCCCATTAGCAAATTTGGATGTGAACTTTTTAAAATAAAATTTCACACACATACAGATACATCAAAATGTGTTGTCTGGAAGTCTTGCATGTTATGACAAAGTTAAAGAATAGTCATGAAACAAATGCAGTCAGAATAATGGTAAGGCGCACATGTCTGAAAAGGGTCTTTCCTGCTGCTCTGGCTACTATCTCCCGCTGGGATTTTTGTCTCCAATGCAGGCAAAGCTGGGTTTTCCCACAGTGTTTAATAATGGGCTAACAGACAAAGGTCTTCTCTGTGCTGGATGCATGGTTGATACTTCCGAAAACTCCAATCCCTTATGTGTAAAATCTACCCTCATCAGTGGGATACAATCCTCTGATAAGTGGCTGACTGATGATTGCATGCCGGAAGGTGGAGGATCATTTGTCTCTTTTGTGCAGTTCATGTTTGGGTATTCAGCGCAATAAAGTTGAAAGAAAGCCCCCCCTGATTATATGATTGTATGTAATAATCTCCCATTTTCAGATCAGCACAGGCAGATTAAGCAATCAGTCACAAATTCTTGCAGCGATCAGGCCAAGAGACTCGGCAGACTCCACAGTGGACCCCTACCTGTCATAGTTTACTGTTGTGGAAGTGCCAGGGACTGATCTCAGCGTTCTACCTGACAGCACTGAGATTCATCCTTTTACTGCTTTGCCATAGTTACACTTGAGCAGTGAAGCCACTTGCTGCTCTCTGTCCCTCTGGGTCAGTGCTCTGAGCCGAGTTTGTTGAACCATGTTAGAAAAGGCAAGCCGTCTGGTCGTGCTTGTTTTTTGGTGTAACGCCTTGTTGCAAATTCTGTAAATGATGTTAAACTGTTTTATTTTTTAATTGCTTGCACCTTCATAATGACAGTTTCTGTGATTCTTTAGCATACATGTTACGCCTTTGCTCTTTGTTCATATTTAACAGTGGGTTGAGGGGGGTTGGGTGGGGCTAGTCTGTCTGTGGGATACTGCTGTTGCTTTGCCCTGTGACCTCCACAGTACAGCCAACCATAGTCTGCTTCAAAGGCAACACGCAGACAGCTTATGTTTGCATTCTTTGGAGCCATAACCCTCCCTGGGGCACTTTCTGCTATATCCCTCCATCCCACCAAGTGCCACCCTGCAGAGCTAAAGAAAATGGGCCTGAAAAAGGGACACAGTCCTGTCGGCTTCTGCACTTTACATTTAAACTTTAGGTTAAAGAAGTCTTTAAAACACTAACACTAATTTAGTATTATAGATGCAGATGGGATTAAGAGCTGGTGGGTTTAACCAGGCTTTCCAAGGAATTGTAACACTCTACAGGGAGCGGGTTGCTCTGGTTGGCTGGCTCATGATCCTGTGTGGTGTTTCGCCTTCTGTCTCATCTTTCATCAATACTCAAACCAAAGAACCAACTGCCCAGCACTTTTTTTTTTTTTTTTTTAGTCATAAGTTTAT
>VURO01044071.1:0-10104 GCA_015108175.1 Pelvicachromis taeniatus | reverse complement strand
CCTTTGCCCTGCTCTTTTTTTTTTTTTTTTATAGTCATAAGTTAATCACAGATTTAAACTAGTATTGTTTTTGTCTCTTGCCTTACTCAAAGTGCCTTTTCACTGGCGTTGCATAGCGATGCCACTGTGTTGTCTCTCAGCTTCTCTTTTGTGCAGTAAAAGTTAATAATGACATTTGTGTTATCCTAACAGCCCAAAAGCTTCTCACTTCATTTTTACCCACTACAGCCATTCAATTGTTCAAATAATTGTAATGAAACTGAGGTTAAAAAAAACAAACAAAACAAAAATAACTTGGCACGAGCTCCACAAACAGCATGTTTGTCGATGCTGCCCTGGGTTACTGGCATTTGTGCCAGTGGAGTGTGTGTCTGTGCGCTTTTCAAAATCCCTTTTCTTTATAACTTGGGTTAGTGTTAATTGTGCACTCAGTGATACAGAGTTTGAATGGCCCATTCCTTACCTTATTTTTATATAAAAGAAATGCACAAGCTTGAGGAAAATTGCTTGAATAATAATTGGCAGCACATAAAGCAATGATACACTTGGCTCTTGCTCAAGAAGAGTTTGTGTTAATATTTGATTAATATTGAGAGTTTAACATACCGTATATCTTCCTTTAGTAGCCCCGGCGTTTATTTTAAAAAATTATTCGGCCGGCCCGGCATTTAAAAGAGACCGGCGGTTGTTGGAGACCGACTCTTATTCCCTTCTCAGACGGAATTGTCGCGGACGTGAGAGGGAAAGAGGACCCAGGTGCGGTTTTTAGACTGAGGTGAAAAGACTTACAGTGCTCCAAAACGTATTCCAACAGTTCACAAATAATGCAGTTCCCAATTGTGCTCCCCCTTTGCTCCCGAGTGTCTCCTTGTCTGTGGTAGCCCAGTGCACGAGTGGTGCTCTCCGAAACTTCTCTCCGCCCGACTCTCCAGGAGAGGACGTAAAAGACCAGAAAATCACAGTTAGCAGGTTCGCTAGCCAACAGTTCCAGTTTAGTGTAATAATCCCACTTCTACAGTTGCCGCGCATCCAGCTTAAATGCCACTGGTCGCAGATGACGGCTGATTGGAAACAGCTGGCCGAGTGATGAGACGCGGGAGGACTGACGACAATGCAGAGGGACTTCCGGGTCAAAGGTTGCCCGGCTACTATTGGAGATTGGCGTCTATTTGTCGTGACATGTTTTCAAAACGGTGTTTTATTAGAAACTGGCGTTTAAAAGAGAGACTACTAATGGCAGATATACGGTACTTGACTTGTTTAAAGTCTACAATTTAAGAGCAGAAAACTGATAAACTGCAACAAGTTTGAGACATTTTCTAAGCAGAAATGCCAGCCTGACTTGTGTCATAGTCAATAAAATATATTAACATTATTTTTTTTTTAATAATGAAAGTGGTTAAGTAGTTTAATATGCTCTCCTTGGATTCTGCAGTAATTTATTTTTCTTTTTAACAGGATTTTTATGGACAAAGTGAATGACCTAGAAAACTCTTGTTAGTTAAAACATTGTTTAATTGCAACAAATTTTTAATGCTTGTCTGATCTGTAAAAATAAGAGCATTTTTAAAAGTGAGTGTCCAAACAATGACTCTTGCTTTATGCAGGTGCTATAAAATGAATGAACGTTTGCATTTTTCAGCTGTTGACTGCAAGTGTCAGCTCAGCTCAGCTGCGGTGGTGGGGATGGTGGTGGGGGGTCACAGCCAAGTTCTTGCACTGTCTCTTGTAGTAATAAGCAAAAGTCTGTGTAGCATTACGCTGTGATATTTTTCTCTGGGTCTTAGCAAAGCAGGGTTAGAATAATTTAAGGCTGCAATTGTATTTGTGAGAAGTTCTTTTCCATCCAGCTCAATAATTGAAGGGCTCAGCGCAGGAAGCTTGAGTAGTGAAATTTCCCTGGGCTACCATTTTGCATTCACTCTCATAAGAGCTATCCACTCTAACTACCCAATGTGGATAAAGAATGTCTTAGTTAATTGTTTTAATAGCCATCTTCACAACTCGACACCCTCCAATATTGCAAAACCGGGAGACTCAAAAGCTGTCTCATCTTCCCCGAGCAAAATTAGCCTTCCGTGACCTTCCTTCGCTATGCCCCTGTGACGTTCACGCTTGATTAGGCCTGCAAATGAAGTTTTCCTTCTTTTAGGGTAGGAAGCGCGACCTTGGGCCGAGAGACCTGTTAAGTCTTTATTGGATTGGCCGGACATGCTAAGCTCAGAAGATGTCTCAAAAAGAATTTAGTTGCAACCGCTGGACCTGCTTCATCAGCAGTTGTTTCATATTTTCCTGGCTCTTTTGGAGCTTCATGTCTGAACACATGGTTGCAGGTAGCAGCCAAATACTTCAGATCAAGACTCAGTACAAACTACTGAACTACCAATTTTGCTGTTTTTTTTTTAAATGTGATCAGTCACTGAAGATATTTTTGTGAAGACTAAAGCAGTTAAATGAAATGCCAAAAAAATGTTTTCTAGTTGAAATGTCAGTCACAAATACTTCACAAAAAAACAAAAAAAAACATGTATTCCAGCTTTTTGCAATTCTATGCATGTATGTACACGGACAAGTGAATTTCGGAAAGAGCTGGAATAACATGTGGCAGCATGTCCAGGAAGCGTGATAGAGCCAGATGCTTTGTACACTTGTGCGCAGACCAAAGCTTTAGGGTTCCCAATTTACTTTCTGTTGCTATTTTCCCACATACAAATGAGCAGGACATTTTTTTTCTCTAATTTCAGCAGCCTCTGCACTAATGAGCTTCTGCTCAAACTGGTGGGCCAAAAAGGATTTAAGCTTGGGCTAACTAGTCATGTTCAGGCAGCTTTTTTTTTTTTTTTTCCAATTATTACCACAAAATTAGGAAGGCATTTAACACACAACGGGGCAGCACAATAGCTGAGTGGTGAGCACTGTGGCCTCACAGCGAGAAGTTTTAAATCTCTTGGCCTTTCTGCATAGTTTGTTTTTTACTCCCCAGCAGTGGGGCCCTTCTGGGGACTCTCGTTTGCTGCAGCTCACCTAACCTTCGTGTGGTAACGGAGTCCCAGATGAACGCTGCAAATCAGTGCTGACTAGTGCACGTTAGAGAGCGATCGAGACTCCATGAAGAATTTAGATTATTGGTGTTTTGACTACGTTTTAGATTAGATTGACTTGTAAAGGTGACATTCCATAAATATATTCTTCATGTTTGGTTTCTTGAACTTTTGTGGACGCTTGCAATAATAAAGTTAAAATTCTGTCATTCGTAGTGATTATTGAAAGTCTTCAGTTTTCTTCCAAAGACATTGAATCTCTGTTTTTGCACTTTTATATTAGTGAGTGTCAGTGTCAAGCTTAGAGACTTGTGAATTGTTATTTGCATAGACGTTTACTGACTCCCGTTGCCGGCTGCAGAAAGAGGAGAGTGAATTTACCGCATCTCTAGAGCTACACATGAAGAAGTGCAGCTGCATAAATAGGCTTGGCTTCACCATTACAGTACAGACATGTCTCCTCTCCTGCTTCTCTGCTGCCTCTATCTACTTTATATCTTGTCCCCATGCCCGACTAGCATATTTGCTATTCAGCTCAGCTCTGACAGCCCTGTTAGCAGTGAGGAATGTGATGGAGCCTGGCTACATCAACGTCATATCTTCAAGTGACTGTATGGATCTTATCTATAAGGGACACTGATAGTACTACCCGGGGAACAGCCTTGTTTGTGTGTGATGGTGTAATTAATTGGTACTGCATGTATGAATGATCATAAATAGACAGTTTGTTGACTGAGGTTTGTTTAGTGGTTTAGTGGACCTTTTTAGACATGGAGGGGGGGGGGGGGGTTGTTTGGTTTTATTTCATTTTTGTTTCATCATCTGCTCCTTGTCTCTGTTTACTTTGTGCACATGTACAAGACAGACAAACAGGGTACCATTCAGAAAAGCAGCTGTTAGAAGTCAAAAACTCCCCTGATTACCTTTTTACAAGTTCACTTGCAGTTTTGCAACACTGTAAGATTTTTGAACCAGTCATCATTTGTGTGGTATTGCATGAATGTTCATTTTGCTTTAATTCAGTGCTAAATGGTTAATGAATAACAATGGCAGTAGTTACAAATGGAACAGCTTTCAGTTTCCACCATGGTGAAATTTCTTGTTTGTGCCGGATGGTTAGTATTACGTTTTGACATTTTAATTATCATCGAAACCATGTTTGATTATCATGCATTTATATAACTCTATTAACACAAAGTCAGCAGCATTCTCCCCCAGATGTAACTGCACAGGGAGTGTGGGTGTGGATTTTTAAGTCTATAAAAATATGGTGGAGATTTTTACAGCCTTCTGAGAGGAAGAAGTGCAAAGTTTGGTTGTATTCCTAGATTGTGTTGAGGAAGACTTCTGTTGTACATGGAGGAGGAGATGATTTCGTTGTGTGCATACATGGTATGCATCAGCACTATAAATAACCACATTCAATTTAATGACAGCTGCTGTGGAACCTCGCCAATGTCCCACAATTAGTACATTTGTTTTTTTTTTCTTTTATGTTAACCTGACTGGTCTAAGATGTCCCCACACACATTCAACCAGTTACCCTGACTGTGTTTGATAAAGAAAAAACAAGCGTGTATATAATGTGGCTCATGTCTCTTCATCCACAATTAAATTAAAAGTATGAACTAGGGCTGGGCAAAAGGATTATTTTCCGAATCGATTAATCTAGTGATTAATTTTCCGATGCATCGATTAATCTAATGATATATGTTACTGCTAAGCAGCTTAAATTAGTTTTGCATTTACGGAGGTTGGGTGTTTATCTCTGAGTGTATGTCTACGTGGGGGGTATCTGGATGAGTTAAAGGGTAAAAACCAGCGTTAGTAAAAGTTGAAAACTTGCGGTCGTTTTGTGATCGGCCATTTCCACCTTACAAAGACTGAATCACTTCCTTTTCGGTTAAAATATCCCCATACTGTAGAACTGCGTGTACGGGGGGCGTGGTTTAAGTCAACATGTTACCGCTACTAGGTGCCGCCATGTGTTTTTTTTAAAAGTGACGACGCATCGACGCAAATTTTTTACGTCGACGTATTTTACGCGTCGACGTAATCGATTACGTCGACGCATTGTCCCGGCCCTAGTATGAACGTCATCATACATGTCACGTGTTTATACGTAGCTTGTCTTGCTGTTGAAATACACAGTGAGAGAAGGAGACATTGTGGAGACACTGCAGATACTCTGCTTCTGAAATGCTTCCAGTCAACATTTGGACCATGACAGAAGTGTTACAGCCACGCACACGGACGTTCTGGGTTACAAACTGAGTTACAACATGAAAGACTTCTGAACAGTATCAACAGAACTGGCATGGCCTTGCTGTGCAATCTGTAAAGCTCGAACATTACGTTCCTTAATCCCCATAATTAAAAACCAACAGAATTACAGTCTCCCTTATTCAGTTTAAATATTTCTGGACCACTATAGGCACATATATCATGTGCGAATGAACTAAAAGAGATTCAAATTGCCTGAAAGCGACAGAAGAAAATTGAGCAGAAATATCCACGAGCAATTGCATTCAAGGCAGAGAAAGCGGAAGATTGGCAGGACACTGCAGCCTTGACAGGGGTAATAATTTGCTTGGTGAGGCCAGTTAAAGGTAAACCTGCAGGATATGGTAAAGTCAAGGTCAGCTCGAAAGAGACATTTTAAAAAAAAATCACCCCAGGGCTTTTACTTTGCCTCTGAACAGCTTTTTTCTTCATTGCCACACATGTTCAACCTTGTTGCTGGATGGCTTGCAGTCTCTTGACATTTCTGTCAAATTCTTTAGCTGTGTGAGGCAATGTGCTTTACATATTAAATCTCACCGACTCGACCGTCTTAACTCTCTCGGTGGGTCTCAAACAACTTTGTTCCCTTCAAATTTAAAAATGAGAATTTGGATATATTCCTGAAAGAAAGCCCTTTTTATTGGCAACAGCCTATTTTTACTGTGACTGAAGGAAAGGCATATTGCAGGAGACGTGTTATTATGCTTAATCTAATCTCCTCCCAAAGCGATGGCAATTCTCTCAATGCAACAGGGTGCTGTTATTAAATCAACATATTTGTCTTAGAGCGCATCAGGAAGCATGCTGTGCACATTCGTGTCTTTAAAGATTTTCAGAAGGATGTAACTGTTCCTGTAATTATTCAAGCATCTAGTAATCATTTCATTATTTTAATTCTTTTTTAAATAAACAGCGCTACCAGGTCGTAGACTTATTAATTATTTAACTTTGCTCTGCATTTGTATATTACTTAAAGTGAGGCTCTAGTGTGACTTGAGTGAGTCTGAGATGGTAAATGACCTGAAACATTTGGTGTCCCATTTCCCCATTTTTAGATTCTATTTCTGTCTCTCGCTTTCTCGTCTTTTCAGTCAGAAGTCTTGACATTTTAAGAGCAAGACGCTCTGATTGAGGAATAATGATATATGCATATTCAGAACAGAGAGAGGAGAAGAATAACCTCTGCCTCCCTCCTTCCCGAGAGGCTCTTTGTTCTCCTGTCTTTATTTTTTTCATCCTGTCATATCTTCTGGAGATTGAGCGATATATACCATCAAAGCCTTTTTGAAACTTCCCACTCTCTTCCTAAATCCTTTTGATTTCCGACAGCACGAGCTGCTTAATATTCCAAACTAGTCGGTGGCCTTTTCAGAGAACTAACAAGGTTCTGAAGATGCAAGTCTTGTCTTCATGTGAAAGGCAGCTGGGGCACAGCCCTCCTCTTTTGCAGAGCTCACACCGAGGTGTCTGTGCTGCGAACAAGTTCAGAGCTGTTCGTCAGATACGCAGAGCCCAGAAGGGAATGTTCTCATGTGGTTTGTCTTTATACCACATATCAGAAATCTACAAAGAGTCTGTAAAATGACCTGAAGACTGCAAGTAAGAGCTTTGCCATCCTGCAACTGCAACCTGCATGCTAACCATGGCTATTCGCTATGGCATTGTAGGTGCATCTGTCTGTCATCGCCCTCACTATTTAGATCTGAATAATTTAATAACTGGAAGGTGTTGTTAGCTGTAATCTTGCTCCCCCCCCCCCAAGTCGAGATCAATCTGAATATGTCGATTCTAAGTGAGCAGCGCTATCTGCAGTGACCTCGCGTGGACACCAGAACAGTTCAGTTGTGGTACATACTGAGATAATGAAGTCCCTGAGCCGTGTTGATTGCTGCTGCTGTTGTTTGTGTATGTTTACTCTCTCACTCCCTAACATATCGCTGGCATCTTATGGTCCGCTCTTTCTATAACCAGCTATTGCCTGCTAGCATGAAAAACAGGCTTCACTGCAGTCTTGACAGGCAACAAGGGTATTTGCTGTGCTTCTAAAAACTTCCCGATACTTCTTCACTTTCTTCTTGGCTTCTGATTGCAAGCTTGCTTTTTGCTGCCTCCCACTCCAAGACTTATCCTCTCATCCTGTTTTCTTCAGTTTAGAGTTGGAACGCAAAGCAGGAGTGGCTCTCAGAGAGTTTTCCAAGTATCTGTTTTGTATGGTTTGCGCAGTGACTCCACCTGCCTCCCCAGAGTCTGCCTGTTCTTGTTGCCTCAACCTTTAACGGTGTCACTCTGACACCGACATTCCCACGACTGAATGCAAAAAGTATCTGAGAGCGTAGGTGTATTTAAAGGGTAAGTACCTCATGACGCTCCAGGGGAAATCTAGAAGTATGGAGATTTTTTTTGTGGGATTCACAAATGGAAAATTGTTTCTGCATGACAAAAGAGAGAGAGCAAACAGTGGAGAACAGCTGCACCCAATCTGGGAGTAAGCTGGTGCAACAAAGCTGCATTTCTTCACAAGCACAAAAAAGGGAGTGACACAACCCATAAATGTATGCAAAGCAGCACTAAATAACATCAGATTTTACTATCTATATCCCTAAACACTTGTGACAACCACGACACATCTCTCAGCATGTGACGAAGGCCTTCTGAAACCCTCTTTGTTCACTAAATCCAGTATGGAAAATTACCCTAATGTTTTGAGAGTTGGGAGAGGTTGGCATGGGACTGGTGCTTTGGGAGAATGCAGCTAACACGGGTGACTAGCATGGGCCTCCAGGATTGTATAGAAAAGCCCTTCAAGTAAAGATTTTTGTCTTTTTGTTTGTTGAGGTTTGCACTATGCAGATTTTTTTTTTTTTTTTTTAAGTAATAGCAGTCTAAAGAAACAACAATCATTCTCTTCCATTATAGCAGACCATATAAGGATGTACACGGTCTTATTTTTTTCATTTACCCTTTCAAGGAGTGTTTTGTATATAACACGTTATAGTGTAAATTTGCCTGAAAAGAGAGACGTTTGTCTCCAGTCCAACCACAGATTAAATCATGTGGAGTATTTCTTTGATAGCACGTATTGCAGAGTGGTTCAGACTCTTGTTTATTTTTTGGGATATTGATGCGTCTCCCAAGCAATTCATTTTGATTATACTATGCAGACTATTTTTATCCGCTGACCTTAGCGTCAGCTCATATTGATTTTATTTATTTGTTTTTGTTAAACTGTGCATCAGAATACTTCAGACTTGTGTGTGTTTGTGTGTATATGTGGGCAGAATGGAGTAGATTGCTTGTATGATAAGCAATCACATTTAATCAGTTTGCTCTCCAGCTCTGCAAGCAGAAATCTCAGTTAATTGAGCGCTTCACTTTGCAGACGCAGAATTCTTGGATATTGCTCTGGGCATCAGATGGTCAATGATAGTTGGCTCCATGGTGGCATCCGTGGTGCGATCAGTCAATGTTTGGCCAGCCATTGACTCCCCAAAGAAAATGGATGTATTTATGAATGCACAACAGATGGATCTCCATCTCTCTTCTTCTTCTTTTTTTTTCTCTTTCTTTTTCACCCTCACAAGTCATGATAGATGGCTGCATGTGTGGTGGCGCCAGCAAATGAGTAGCGACTTGAGTAATTAATGGCCCAATATCATTCTCAGTCAAACCATCATAAAAGAAATATCCTCAGGCTAATGTTCAAAATGTATTCACAGGAGACAGCCATAAAGTTGATGTCCGTGATTTATATGCAAGGTGTCAGCCCCTTGCTTAGGAAAGGTCGGTTGAATGGGGGTCAGTATGTAAAGGCAGTGAAAATGGTGTCAGCACAGAGCAAAGCTTGGACATGCTAAACTGTCTTAAAGAGGAGGTGGAGTACTGCTCAGCTTTCTCTGCTCTTGATTACACATCCTTAAAAGATTATATATATTTTTAGAACTCATACTGATTGAGCGTTAAACTTTTTAGAAATTCAAATATTGGTGTTTCTTGAAAAATATCTGTGTCCCTCCTGCAGTCTGTTCTGAAGTTTATAGCATGGCAGCAGTGCTCGTGAGTAATGTGTGCAAGTATCAAAACATCTTTAACTTGTTTATAATATCGCAACAATCACAGAAACGTATACAGGAAGAAAGAAATGTTTCATAAACTCATTCATCAAGTCATTTAAACCCTGTTGTATAAGATCTGTGCATACACAGGATTTCCCCCAGGAAATTGGTCACTACTGTTAGTAATCAATAATCCTCGGATCCAATCAGACAGATCTAGAGTATTTAATCTCTCAGTGTAGTAGTCACCTCACTCGGTTACGAAATACATGACCTTTCTGTTGATGGAGTGCCACAGATCATTTTTCCTTGAAGCTCAATATGCTTCATATTATGTTTTAATTAATTTCATCTGATATAAGTGGATTTTTTCCCCCCTCCAGCCAAACCTTTTTGCCACAATCACAAAACCATCTGAAAAGGAGAGATAAGGTTTATACACTCTAAAAACACCACTAAAGGCACCTCTGAGCTCAAGTTTAAACTGTGCATGAAACACATGTTTTGTGTGTGTGTGTGTGTGTGTGTGTGTGTGTGTGTGTGTGTGTGTGTGTGTGTGTGTGTGTGTGTGTGTGTGTGTGTGTGTGTGTGTGTGTGTGTGTGTGTGTGTGTTTTAAAGAAACTGAGGCCAAACGGACTGCAACTTCAGAAAACACCTGCAAAAAGAAAAACGCTTCAAAAGCACACAAAACACAACGGAAATGTTTCTGGGGAGACAATAACCCGAC
>VURO01044068.1:0-12562 GCA_015108175.1 Pelvicachromis taeniatus | reverse complement strand
CCGTCCAGGAGACACAATGATGCTCCAGTGTTCAGTCTTCTCTGACTCTGACAACAAGACATGTCCAGGAGGTCTCAATATTCTCTGGTTCAGAGCTGGATCAGACAAATCTCAACCAAACATCATCTACACTGACAGAACCAGAAGTAATGAATGTGAGAAAAGAATTGACTATCAGAAGACATGTGTTTATCACTTTTCTAAGAAAGTCAGCTCCTCTGATGCTGGGACTTACTACTGTGCTGTGGCCGCATGTGGGGAGATATTATTTGGAAGTGGAACTAAACTGGATATTCAAGGTAACTTTATGATTTATAAATTAATTAGAATAATGTTATATTTCAGTTTTAAACAATCAGTCAAAATGATTAGTTATTTTATTTGTTATTAGTTTAACACCAAATATTTTAACATCAGGAGTGAAAATGCTTTTTCATAATTCATTTTTTTTTTAATCTTTTGTAGAGTCATCCACAAAATCAGCATTTATTTACCTGGCAATATTGATTGTTTGTTTGGGAATTTCTGTCATTGGAAATGTTTTCTTCATGTGCAACCAAAGAGTAGGTAAACAATTTAAAGGTAAGAAATGTAAGAAACCACAAATATTTGAACGGCTAAATGTATTTCAGTTATATTTAAATTATGAAAATGTTACATATGTATTTATATATATATAGATAATCATTTTACAAGAACTAATGTAGTCATTGTACACATTGTCAATAAATCTTCCAATACTGAAGCCTCCTATATGGGCTTCATTAGTCAATCCATGTTAAGTTTTTAAAATGTATCATATTTATCTTTATTATTTAATTAGGAAGAGAAAGTGCTATATCAGATGCACAAACTGACACCTCACACCCACCAGTAAGTGATGAAAATTACCATTATTTACTTAAAATATGTCAGAAAATATCTATACGACTACATAAATAACATTTTTAATTACTACACAGACGGTAGTTGATGAAGAACTACACTACGCTGCGCTGAATTTCTCTGAAAGAAAAAAAAGAGGAAGAAAGAAGAGAGAGTGTGCTGAAGATAGTGTCTACTCTCAGGTTAAACGCTAATATCAGTGATAATGTTAAGCATCTTCTCAATTTAAAAATGGATGTGATTATTCCACTAACACTTGCTGTATTTGAGACACTTTTGTCTTTTCTTTGTTCTTTTGTGCCTTTTTAAATCTTAATTAATATTTACAGTTAACAGACATCATCAGTGACAATGTTGGGAGGCTCTTATGGCTTAAAATGTACTTGTGTTGTATGACATCCTTGACTTTAAACTGTATTAATGGTTTGCTGTGCTTTTTGCAATAAATAAAACATCATATGGCCAAGACGTTTCCTTCAGTGAGTCAAACAACAAAACTCATAAAATTACAGTTCAGCTTAGTGAACCTGCAACCTTAACATGTGAATGAGCTCCGCGATAGATGAGTCAAGTGGTGCTGAGTATTCTCATCTAATCTAATAGATAGAAGTTTGCATTTTCTCCCCATGTTTGCATGGGTCCTCTTCGGGTACTCCCACAGTCCAAAGACATGAACTTAGTGGGATAAATCAGTGATTATAAATTGTCCATAAGTGTAAATGTGAGTGTAAATGGTTTTTGCTAGTAGTGTGTGTTATTTGCCATAGGTTAATTGAGAGGCGTTCCTATCAGAGGAACCAGATTTTAATTATATAGTTTTTTCAGGACTGAAATATCATCACATAAAAGTCCAGAGCCTCTGTGCAGTGCTTCTAACACTACGCAGTGTGCTATTGTACTGTTCATAAAGTGCTGGGTTTATCTGCCTAAACTGGAGATCTGCTGGTGAAGTTTTTGAGTCCTGTTGTTTTCCTGCTATCATATTTCTGACAACATGTCTGCCTCAATGGGTCAAGAGAACATCTGGCTCCGAAGTCTTCTTAACTAATTTTTTCCCAGGGTCTGATGGTCTCTTGTCTTCTCTCCATTACATTTATTTTTGCTTCTCCCTGTCTCGTTTTCTTTATTTAGTTCATCTGTGTCCCCTGGTGTGTTTTATCCCCCTGATTGTCTCGTGTGTCTTTAAGTCCTCTGTCTCTTTCTGTTCTTTGTCACGTACCTGTATGGTGTGTGTGTTCTCGTCCTATGTGTTAAATGTATTCCATTGTGTTTCCTAGATTTTTTTGAGAAAATGTATTTTGAGTATACAGCAATAAAGCTGTTTGAGTTCACACCTTAACTCTGGAGTCCTGCATTTGGGTCCAACTTCCCGCACTTCCACACAGCCAGCATATGACCATGTTTGAGATGCATTATGGAAAATATGAAATCAATATTTTGGAATAATTAAAAATTTAGAGTTCATTTTATTATCTGTTATAAACTAAATTGCTGGAATCACCTATCAGCAGATACGTCTCTAACCGTTTGATTTACCACTGGAGTCCTTCTCTAACCTTAACCCTAATCCTAACCACAACTCAATGTTAAAGCTTTGAAGTTTAGAATATTGTCGCCCAATTTATGTTACTGGATTTGATAAAGATGTTCTTTATATGATGCATAAACAGCATGACCATATTAGTTAGCATAAAGACAATTATGAAAATTCGAAGGTGTTTTTGTGAGAGTGTTTTGGTTTACCATAACACCTCTTTTGTTTACTCTGTGTGACTTAAAGAAACCCACTGTAAAGCAAAACTGTGCTCTTGGTGTTGTTTCGATTGTTTGGGCCGGAAGGATGATTGATATGATTTCCATTGTGGTAGTACAACAGAACACCAACAATAAGAAACAGCCAATCAGATTGTTCTGAAATTGTTCCCTCCCATTTGATGTGATTATATTGAGGAGCATCATCTTAGTATGCTTAAATGTAAATCAGTCACGAGTAAATCAATCAGAAAATGCTGATCATATTTTATATGCTGCTGAGCTTCAAAGTTGGTCGTAAGTTTAGAATCATATATATTTATCCAATTTAAAATCTGGAATATAGAAATGTAACTGCTCCGTTTCATTTGACTTTTAGGATGCTCTGATTATGTGTTTTTTGGAACGAAGACTATTGGTGCTGGAGAAGATGTGACTCTGACATGTGTGCGCCCGACATCTGAATATGAAGCAACCTTATATTGGATCAGGATTGTTTCTGGGAGCTGGCCTGAATTCTTGGGAGGAACATTTACCTTTGATTATAATGGTGTTAAGAAGACTCCTCGCATTACAGCAAAACAAGAACCTGGAACCTTTATTCTGGAAATAAGTCAAACTAAGCTAAGTGATACTGGTCTTTATTACTGCATAAAAGTAGACCAACTGGACATGGAATTTTTAAATGCAACGTTTTTAAAAATTAAAGGTAAACAGAACTGATTATATCTTACCCATGTTTACAAATTAATATTGAACTAAAAATGAGTAAAGCATGAATTTATTAATTTATGTGTTTACATATATATATATTTAATTACTTACTTATTTTCTAAGGGCTAGAACCAGCTATCACTGACATCATTCAGGTGCCTCAATCTGGTCCCCTCCATCCGGGAAACCCAGTGACTCTGAACTGTTCAGTCCTCTCTAACTCAGAGAACAAATCATGTTCTGAAAATGACAGTGTGTTTTGGTTCAACACTGGATCTGATAACTCTCACCCCAAATTAATCTATGCTGATGGAAACAGTGATACATGTGAGAGGAGTCCAGAGGCTTCCTCCACACAGAAATGTGTCTACAGCTTCTCCAAGAATGTCAGCTCCTCTGATGCCGGGTCATACTACTGTGCTGTGGCCACATGTGGACAGATCATTTTTGGAAATGGAATAAAACTGGACGTTGAAGGTAAATTTGAAGAATGCGATAATAATTTATATTAATAATTTATATGGACAACAGATGGAAATTAGCCCTTTGGCTATAATCTGGTATGTTTACATTCATGTAATTTTTATACATGTATGTTCATCAACATGCACTGTCCTAAATAAATTAAATAAATAAATTAAAATATTTTAGCATCAGCTAAACTTTTTTTTCCAGTTTGTAATGTCACCAAAAGTAATAATTACTGTAACCTTTTATTTTTCCAGAACTCAGCATGTGGAACTTGGAAAAGGCCAATACAGTTCTCATTCTATTATGTGCTGCTTTGGCTACAAGTCTGATTGTTATAGCCTTGCTGATTTATACCATCAAGAAGAAAACATCCAGTTGTTGGTGTGGTAATAAAAGTTCTACTCACATTAGTATATCTATGAGCTTTGGTGCAAATTCACCATGCAGAAAGCTTCTTTCATGGTAAATGTCTCTGTCTTTTAAACAGATGTTGTGACAGGTAGTGGTGATCAGCAGAGTCAGCAGGTAAGGTCAATTTTAAAAAGAAAAATATAAAGTCAGTGGTATATTTTACTATTTAATCATTGTTTGTTTTGAAAATTTACTCAGACAGTGATGTACTCTGCACCAAACATCACTGAGAGGAAAAGCAGCAATTTAGCACAAAGGAGTGAAAAAGCAGCAGAGGGGGAGACAGTCTACACTGATGTCAATGCTTTTGCAGTCAAGTAACTGTTATTAAGATTTATTATATTTTTTTATGACAAACTGTGTGAAATGCATGTAAAGTGGCTTTTATTTAAATTCTGAAAACAAAAAAATGTTATAGTTATTGAAATAATAAATAACATTATAATAAAATTATATATTTTAATGTTACCATGTTCTGCTAATTTCCACCTTGCATTTTGTGATGCTTTTTTAGATAAGATAGGCAGTAATGTATATAACACAGTCAACCACATGTTCACAGTCAAAAATTAAAGTCTAAATTGTGTAATTGTGGAAAGTTGTGTTATTACTTGACTCCTTAGATGAGGTGTTTCAAATCTGGCCCGCGATACAATAATATATGGCCCTCAAGATAATTTCATATGTCAGTTATTGATGGCCCATCTGTATGTGAGAGTCAAATCTTCAGCCCTGCTGAGAATCCATGCAGGCAGGGAGTGGACTTTATTTTTGAAGGCACATCGTGCAGCCAATCATGTGCAAAGACAGACTGGGATTGCAACATTATGTGAAAGAAGAAAGGGGGGCAAACATTTTGAAGATAGCAAGTGTAGTGGTACAGGCCAGGTACACACAGAGATGATGAGGTGGATTTAAATGCAAGCGTGACAGGAAAAAGTGAAGAAAGAAGCTAAAAAGCAAAATGAGCTCCATTTCAATGATATTGGACACTCTAAAGCTGAGTTCAGAATTTATCACATCAGCAACTGACTAAAGTGATCCCCGTTTTTCATTTTCAGCCATTTTCCATTGTGGTGGAGAAAAGGTTTCAGACCTTCCCCGGCCTTAATCTTCTTTCTCTAGCAGTAAATGCATAAAAATAAACAGTGAAAAAGATTGCTTAATTGAAAAAGACTATCTTTACAGTCCAGCATTGAATATTACAGAAAACAAACAAGTGTCTTTGAATCGAACAGATGTAGAAATGTTTGCATGTACTGTGTCTAAATGAGTCTCGCAGGCCTGAATGTGTGCTGATAGTCATTTATAATTCTTAACTTGTTTGATCTGATGCTCACCACAAACAACACAAGCATCAATTTTGGACTTTTCATAAGTTTTACAGGTTTTCCCATTGAAAAGCTCCCTTATGGCCATTCATACAACACAAAGTAACTAATAAACAGTTAGCCTGTCGAACCGCAATGCTAGAGATGGGAAGGAGAACATCAGGTTTAACGGGATGCACCCACAGATCTGTTTTCAAACATAGATGTGTATCCACAGAAACATGTCACGACCGGGCGGTCAGCTCAGAAAACGGACTCAAGTGCAGACACCACTCAAAGGCTCAGAATTATAATGAAACTTTATTTCCTTGCAACAAGTGTTGACGCTACAAATTAGACACAGAAAACTAAAAACTTTAATCACGAACCGAGGGTGAGAGGGAAAACACTAACCTCTGGTACATCAAATATTTCTAACATAACACATCAGGACACCAAATAGAAACTGCCATGGTTAAAGTGGGGCAAGAAACACAAGGTTACTTAGATTCACAAATGGCAGAACAGAGGAGGCAAAATTAAACTGACCTCCAACACATTAATCAGTCTCTGAAACACGGAGGCACCTAATTCTCAAGAGGGAGAAAAACACACAGGCAAGTGACGAGGACCCTCTTAACAGTCGGGTCCAGACATGAACCTCAAAGGCAGCTGGGAATGAGTGTCCTAGATGAGTCATCGATGCACGCCAAGAGCTCCAAGGGTCTGCCAGATCTTCAGATTGCCTGTTTTCACATGAAAGCAAGACGTGTGTTATAATCATAACTAACCCAAATGGAAAAACGTAGTAATTTACTTGGTATCAATAGTCTCTATGAAAATGTCTCGATGCATGCTCAATCATCCAGGTAAGTAAATCCCGAAAAGTTGATTCTGTTCATCTGTTCCACCTTGGGGAAAACCTGCAGTCAGCTGAGACTGAAGAAGTCACTTGGATGAGTGACGAAAGGTTTCTCCCACTGAAAATGCTACATCCAGATGAACAGAATCAACTTTTTCGGAGTCCGTATGAAAAGTCAAGCTGGATAAAACTTAATACATTTTGATAAATAAATCTTAATCTTAGTCTTAACACTTTGTTCATTCCTTTACAAAGTATATAAAGAACAGGGCAAGCATTACTACAATTACTAATGAAATCAGAAAAAACCTGTGTTTAACCGTTTTAAATGTCTGCTGTGAAAACAGCCTTCTTGTCTTTGGTTTCTTGCTATGTACAAATGAAGACAGAACGTGAGTGACACAAACCTGCAGACAGCCAGTGGTTTTACTATAATGCTCTATATTTGTCTACCAAGCCGTTCCACAACTGTAGATAGCATTTAATATTGTTAAAACAATGTCTTTGTTTAAAAATGTGTAATAATATTTATTCATATGAAAAAAACTTTCTTTATAGTCTCAAAGGACTTTCAAAGGGCCTTCTGCGTTTTAGTCATGAGAACAACAAGCAAAGCCACAAGCACCAACTACACTGACAAACAAAAGTTGTGGTGGGCCATTTCTCCACCCCTTGACCAACTACTGAAGCTGTTTACTCAGAATAGAACTCACTGTGTGCTTTAACAGGATATGAAGTGAGCAAAGACGTCAGTCAGCAAGCTCCCTTCAAACACCAAGCATCTACAACTTTATACATCGCTCATAATATATTACATACATGCAAAATTCATACAACTGTATTTAAATGTATATTTACCTAGTCGTACTTAATGTGATCTTTGAAATTAAAACACACTTTGTTAAAGGCATCGAACCAATAGTCAATAATTTGCCATTTAAAAGTCCTTTAATGTCCCTCCCTATCCGCTGATTAGCACCTCCCCTCTTGTGGAAGCAGCTATAAAAAAAACATAGAAGAGTGTAGAATAAAAAATAATAGTCTAGGTTGTGTCCTTGTTGCTTTAGCTTTCAAATACTCTTTTAAAGCTGTTCTGTTATTATTTTTACTTCATATAATCTGCTTAACTTTTCAAATAGATAAAAAAAAAAAAGTAAGGCCAGTTTCCTATCATTTAAGTTGAGCGTGAAACAGGAAGAAAAGCTTCTTTGTATTCACACCTTTCTTTGAAAGCCCAGCCACAGAAATGCTGAAGTTTCCATGCACTGTTTGTCACTGGTAGCTATAACTTTGTGTTTGGTTGTCTGTGTGCAGACAGTAAGATGCTTAAATCTGGTATATTGTTATGTGTAAATCTATTACATGCACATAAGTTGGACACAGCATTGCTTGAGCAAATTATTTATTTCCTTCATATTCAATGCAAACTGTAAATGAGAGCATGCACAATATTAATGTGAAGAAGAACTTTTTTTTCTTTTATTGCTGTAAGCACTGAAGTGGCAGACCAGAAAGTGGTCTGAAACAAGAGGCTACGTCATACACATAAGCATAGTGTATGTATATACACTATGCACTATGCATAAGCATAGTGTACTGCTTTTCAGGGCCAGATTTTAATTTAGCTGATTTCATTTTCCTGACATACAATATAACAGGCATTAGACCAGGATTGTGACTACAGAGGGTATGAATATCTTCCTAGTTATTGTTTTGGTTGCACATACCAAACTTTTTCAAGTTTTGGTAAACTTGCCCTAAGGCAAGAGGTTTGTGAGTAAGAGGATACAGTTTTTGTTCTATGTACTGTAGAAGTTTAGTATTTTCCACTCTGTTTTACCTCAGTGATTCATTTTGTTTTCATTAAATTCTCATTTTCACTTTTATGTCCTGATGATATTTAGCCACTAAAAAGTACATGGACTTGCATTTTAAGAAGAAATTCTTATCAGGGTGTGGTGGCAGAGTGTGGTTTTTGGTTCAGCTGTGGGGGCAGAGGTGGAGTGGAGTGGTTGAGGAAAGAGTGCCATAAGAGGCCGATTTGTGCACCTATGCACAATTTCTAGACCTTTTCTATTTATGCAGAGGAACGCAGTAACTGTGGCACTCCATAGAAGCACAGGGTCTGAATCAGCTGCAAAGAAACATAATACTGAGCAAAACAGTTTTCAGTGCTGGAGTGTGATGAAATAAAAATAATAAAACACAGCAAACACGAATGAACATAAAAAGTTCAGTTCACGTGACAGTGTTGGAAAACCCCAAGCAAGAGTCTGGCTGTAGAGTTTATTTAAATTTTAACCATTCCTGTCATTTGTAGATGTTTGTATGTGACACGCTGAGGTGAGGGTGATGCCAAAGAAATTGTGCATAACTTAAACATTCCCTTTCCCCTCCCGTTGGTTGCCTTTGCCTTTAACAAGACTGTAATATTTAACATCCAAATGAGAACACATTTAACTCTGCTCAGCAAATGTTGTTGTTTTTTTTCCCCCTAACTTCTTTAGAATGGAGTAGTTAAAAGCACCAAGGAACCGCGAGTTGTACAAGACCTAGTTGTTGGTAAAAACTCTGAAGATGTGCAGCTCTGAGTCGGGAGCAAAACCCAGACACTCCCCTTTTTTTTTTTAAATCTACTTTTTTATCGATATCTTTTTGTCTTTGTAAGGTGACCTTGGGTTTTAGAAAAACACCCTCAAATAAAATGAATTATTATTATTATTAGTGTAAATGTCGATTGTGCCATATCAGATACCAAAGTGAGGTTTTGAGACATATTAATAATATGAAGTATTCTGATTCCATGCTATTGCCAAATTTTGCTTACATTATATATGCTCCTCTTAGGCAGTATCATCAAAAGGCATAGCATACATTTCCAATGCTATGCAGATGACACCCAATCTATCCATTAAGCCAGATAACACACACCAATTAGTTAAACTGCAGGAATATCTTAAAGATAATAAAGACCTGGATTACCTCTAATTTACTACTTCTAAAATCAGATAAAATGGCCTAAAATTCCTAGAAATATACTGTATTTTTCGCCGTAAGACGCTCCGGAATATAAGACGCACCCAATTTTAAAGGAGGAAAATCTAGAAAAAAAAAGATTCGAAACCAAATACCGTAGAACACTTTCTCACACACACCATACATGCTGCCTCCGCCCGTTTTATCGACCATGCATCAGTGGTGACTTGTGTGGACTTGGTCCAGCTAAATAACCCGTCATGCATTTCGTGAGACCAGCCCGGTCATGTTCACATGACCTGTGACATCATCGAGTACGATGGTGTTCCAATTGCACAAATCGCGTGTCCGTACTCGCATTCTCGGCAAGTCTGGTCTTGCCGAGAACCCGAGTCTGGACTCGTGTAATTAGAATTGAGAAACAGCACCCGTGATTCAGCACCCAATCACGGGCATCCAATCAAGTAGGAGCGGGGTGGAGCAGAGCACGGACATCACACAGTAAACATTGGCTGGAGGAGGCAGAACGTATGGAGCAGGACATTTCAGGGCAGCATAGATTGATACAGTGCCCGGGAGATATGCACAAAAGCGGCGAACTTGTGCACACACTGACCAGCAAGAAGTGAGACTGCCCGGGGAGACATGAGGAGGCACAGCCAGCAGTACATGCCACAAATCCAGCCTGCAGCACACACAGCATAAAGAGAGGACTGCGAGCAAGCGCCACACAAAGTTAGGAGCAGTTTTAATGCAGGCAAAATGTGTATTTGTCGTATAAGACGCACCAACTTTCCCCCCCCAGTTTTGGGGAAGAAAAAGTGAGTCTTATATGGCGAAAAATACGGTAGTATCTAACCAGACATTCACTCTGGATGGCATTAGATTGACTTCCAGTAACACTGTGAGGTGCCTGGGAGTCCTTTTTGACCAGGATATGTTCTTCAATGCACATATTAAACAAATATGTAGGACTGCTTTCTTCCATTTCAGTTAATTCAAAATGCTGCAGCAAGCAAGAAAGAAGCAAGAAAGAGAGAGCATATTTCTCCTATATTGGCTTCCCTTAATTGGCTCCCTGTTAAATCCAGAATTTCATTTAACTCCCTTAGTTATGCTGCAATAGGTTTAGGCTGCTGGGGGATTCCCATGAGTATTTCTTCTTTGGTCACCTTTCTCACTCACCATGTGTTTATAGACCTCTGCATTGAATCATACTTCTCATTAATCTCTGGCTCTCTTCCACAGCATGTTTTTTGTCCTGTCTTTTTTCTCTCACTCCAACCTGTCGTGGCAGATGGCTGCCCCTCCCCAGATCCTCCTGTTCTGCCGGAGTTTTCTTCCTGTTTTTCCTTCCCACTGTCGCCAAAGTACTTGCTCATAGGGGTCCTGGTGTTCAGTGGCACAGCAGTAATCCCTGTCATATAGCTTTCTGCCATGAGTTGATTACAATGTCTACAGTCATTATCTGGTGTTATGCAAGACATTTTTGTTGTCCAACTTTGACGATGTGTTAACCAAACTGAAACACATGGTTTTTGCAGTGAAGTTCAGTGAGCAATAAGATTTTAACTTTTAAACAATCAATTAAAATTAATAAAATACCACTCAAATAAGCATATATTTATCCAGAATTACAATTACAATTTCAAATTGAGTTCTTTCAAACCATCCATTCATCCATCTGCTTCCGCTTATGCGGGGTCGGGTCGCGGGGGCAGCAGCCCAAGCAGAGAAGCCAGGACCTCACTCTCCTCAACCACCTCCTCCAGCTTGTCCGGGTGAACACCAAGGCGTTCCCAGGCCAGCCGAGAGATGTAATATCTCCAGCGTGTCCTGGGTCTGCCGGGGTGACTTCTCCCCCTGTCTCTAAGGGAGAGGCCAGCCACCCTTCGGAGGAAGCCCATTTCCGCTGCTTGTATTTGCAATCTCGTTCTTTCAGTCACCACCCACAGCTCATGACCATAGGTGAGGGTAGGGATGTAGATCGACCGGTAAATTGAGAGCTTCGGCTTTACACTCAGCTCTCTCTTCACCACAACAGGATGTCCCTCTGTCGATTTCCCGCTCCTTTCTCCTCTTTCTTCTTTCAAATTATTTAGGGTTAAATGTTTACAATGGGGGCAGCACAGTGGCACGGTGGTTAGCACTGTTGCCTCACAGCAAGAAGGTCCTGAGTTCAATTCCACCATCTGGCCGGGGTCTTTCTGTGTGGAGTTTGCATGTTCTCCCTATGTTTGCGTGGGTTCTCCCCGGGTACTCCGGCTTCCTCCCACAGTCCAAAGACATGCAGTTGATGGGGATAGGTTAATTGGAAAACCCTAAATTGCCCATAGGTGTGAATGTTAGATTGACTGTGAGTGTGAATGGTTGTCTGTCTATCAGTGTTAGCCCTGCGACAGACTGGCGACCTGTCCAGGGTGTACCCCGCCTCTCGCCCCAAGACAGCTGGGATAGGCTCCAGCACCCCCCGCGACCCTGAAAAGGATAAGTGGATGCAAATGGATGGATGTTTACAATGGCTTGATAATTGTGATAGTGGCATTAATATAAAATGTGCTTCAGCTTTGTTGTGTTCTTTTCTTTAAGTTTCAGTTTGAGAAACCCACATGAATCAAATATAAGATGACAGGGTCTACATTTGGCGTTGTGCTTTAAGTGGAACGATGGTTAATATTGTTTCCACTTCGGTAATGGAGTGATACACCAACATAACAAGAAGCCAATCAGACTGCTGTGAAATAGTCCCCTCCCACTGCCAATAGTTATATCTAGATGAGTCATTTAAATTAGGTTCTTATTACAACAGTATCAGGAAGGGGAAAAAACAAACAAACAAACAAACAAACAAACCAAAAAAACGAAATGGTTGTATTTTATTTGTTGCTGATGCTCAGTTTTGGGCGTAAGTATTTGTAGAGACATCAGATTTACAGCTGATAAATATATTTCAATTATTGCCATTTTTATATATATATATTTTTATAATGAAGAAGACGACATATTTGATTCTGTCTCTTGTTCATGTCTGACTCTAATAATATTTTTCAGGTTGCTCAGATGAACAGACTTTCGAGACAAAGACTGTTTACGTTGGGGAGAATATTAACCTGACATGCCCCCGCAGGTCTGTGGGAACCTTGTTTTGGATCAAACTTGTTTCTGGAGACTTTCCTAAAAT
>VURO01044062.1:0-10637 GCA_015108175.1 Pelvicachromis taeniatus | reverse complement strand
TTAAAACTGCAGCTCAAAGTTTTCTCTTCAAAGTTGAAACTGATACTTGGTTACAACAACCATTATTAAAGCTGTGCTTGAAGCTGTTGTCCTGTGAGCCACCTATCACACAAGCTGTTACCTCTCAGAAACTTGTCCTCTGATTCAGTTCTGGCGTTGAGTCTGCCAGACCTCTTCCTGTCAGACTTTGCCACAGTTTCTGAGTGCCTTTTGATGGTGAAGGAAACTGTACTTACTGACACATTGACTTTCTTTGCCATTTCTCTGTAGGAAAGACCTACATTTTTAAGTGTTATGATGGTCTGTCTCATATTGTTGATTGACCTTTTCTCGACATTTTTGTAGAAACAAACTACTTTCTGCAGTATAATACTGTTCAACTGATGCTCACGAGGGTATGGTAAAACAGTCTGTTACAACACTGCTCTTATGCAGACAGAGGTGGTTGTAAGTAATCCAGAAAAGTTGGAACACCAGGTACAGTTCATGATTAAAAAAGGAAAACCCAGATAGTTTTAGTCACTGTCACATTTTCTACACAACACTTAATGTATTAAAGAAAATATTGAAAGTCTCCAGGTTCTGCTGTTCAAAGATGGACCAGTCTGTCATATCAAAACAGTCCTGTAGCTGGAGGAGAGCATCATCTGGCCATGTTTTAATGACCCAGGTGCTTGGAAGGGCCTGTTTCCTGAGGGGGCTGTAGGCAGAGATGAGGAGCAGAGAGTGGTGGTCAGAATGTCCCAAGTTGGAGAGGGGTGCCATTCTGTAGGCATGCTTAATGTTAATGTACACATGATCCAGGTTCCTGCCTTGTTCACTGCTAACTTTTCTCTTTTGGCACAGAAATTCCAACCCCACTCATGTAATAAAATCACCGTCCCATGCAATTCACCATTTTTTTTGGCAATAAATCTTTTAAAACCTCTAAAACAGATCTGTACTTACACCCACTTCCCACCAAGGTGTGTTGTTATGTCAACATGGATAAGTTCTCACTACAGTCACTTTGCAGTGACATTATGACTGTTTGCAAGTCATGCATCAAAGATGATACCAAAAGAATAGTACCATCCAAGCCATTAATTCTAACTTGTCCCATTTTTCCATTACCAAATCATCAACTCAGCCATGTATAACAGATTCTAGCCCACAAGCTCTGCCAGAAATCCTCCTGTGTGACGCAGCAGGCCTCACGCATGAGTTTTTTTGAGGTGAGTTGGGACTCTGCAGGGGTTTCCTCTTACAACGCTCTCTATTTTTCAGTCACTCACCTCAAGCATTTTTCACTGACTACTCCAAAATCTCACATGTAGTAGGGTTACTAGAAGACTGGGTACTTCACTGGGCAGAATGTTATCTGGTTGCCAGTACAAATGAATCTGCCATCTATTGAGTGTCTTTGATTATGAAAAACTTACAAAACACTTGGGGCCAGTTTTACTAACACACTGGGTAAAACAGTAGTACTGTCAGTATTTACAAAGACAGCACAGTAACAGCATTGTAAGAGGTGGGAACGTAAAGGTGGAAGGAATTAGTTATCTCCAAAATACAAAGCATTTAAACTGTCAGGCTAGATAATTATTATTATTATTTAACAGGTTGAACTTCACTATCACTTACCATGCCGGGACACAGAATATAAAACCTGATTCTCTTCTTGAAGTTCTCCATCAAGTCTAGTCTATCCTCTCCAGATAACCATCTTAAATGTGACCTGGGTGAGACACCCAAGACACAGCAGGTTGAGGGTCTTATTCACCAACCTTATTTAACTGAGCCTGAACCTGACTCTAGTCTAGACACCAGGGAATATGTGTTAGTTATCCAGAGACCAGCAAATCTGTTACAACCTGTTCCTGTCCCTAGTTGCCCCTTGTCACACATAGCTCTTGATTTTGTATGTGGTTTATCAGCTTCAGAGGGTAATACAGTAATTTTATCATCAACACATTTCCTGAGCAATACATTTCATACCTCTGGCTAAACTACCCACAGCCAAATAAATAGTAAAACTTGGTTTTTGCTTACATGGAATTCCTTCATGTAATTTTCTAAGATAGAAGGCATCAGTTGTTTTCTCATATTTGGGGAGCTTTTTGTGAGGTGCTTGAAGCCAGAGTTAGTCTTAACTCAGGTTAATCCAAGAGCTTGAGGTCGCTTTACACTGTGTCGTTTCATCAAAACCCAGCCACTTGAAGCTCCCGTCTGCCCTGGAACAAGTATCCATATGATGCATTGACCTCATAAGTAACTGGTCTCTCCATTTGTGATTTCCCTTGGTTACAGGTACAAAATGTGAAAGTGACTTTATTACTAAAGTATGGAAAGAAGCAGAACAACTTCGAAAGATCTATAGTTGCAAACAAAATATTTCATCGCTATTACAACTGATGGAATCGTAAGCATCAGAATAAATATCATTTATAAAACATCTCAGATTCCAGGCATGTGTTCACGCTGAAAGCTAACATTGTAATGCATTGTATTAGTACATAGAAAATCATCATATGCCCACTTCAGAAAACACTGATTTTTGTTCTATAAAACATCAAGCCTTTGTTTGAGGGTGAGCCAGAGGCACAGGCTTTACAAGGAACAGTGGAAGCACAGAACCAAAACCTAAGAACTAGCAACTCTAAACAGAATACAAACCAGAATAAGCTGGAACATAAGATAATAATAATAATAATAATAATAATAATAATAATGATAAACACAAAACGCTGGGTCAAATTACCCAGGACCATGACACTTTATCTGTGTATGGTGCTCTGTTCTCTGTGGAGGACTTCAACACTCATGTGGGCAACAATAATGCAACCTGGTGGGGTGTAACTGGAAGGAATTGCATGCTCGATCTGAACACGAGTAGTGTTCTGTTATTGGACTTCTCTGCCAACTACAGGTGGTTGATGCTCATAACACCATTTTGGAGCATGAAGGTAAAATGGTGCATGGCATCTAGACACACTTGGTCATATGTCAATGAGTGATTTTGTAATCTCTCCAATCCTCCTGACAAACTGTAATGGAATTATAGTCTGGGGAATAGAAGGACAACTCCTCTATCACTGGTGTTGACGCCACTGGAGTAGTCAAACAACTCTTTGGTTTCAAAATCCCTGTGCTGGATTAGTTTTCCTTTGAATTCCTCAATGCTCTGGATGCTGTGTGGGTTTCCTGCATGGAAACCAGTGCCCAACCAGTTTAAACGTGGTTTGCGGGCTTAGAGAAGGCATTTAATGACATCCCTTGGTGTATGCTGTCAGGGGTGCTTCAGGACTATGGAGTGTCTAGCCAATTGCTATAGACTATTTGGTACATGAAATGAGTTGAGTCTGGGACACGTTTCTACCCTTAGTGGAGGAGTTTAAATATCTAGGGGAGTGAATGGTGTGAATAGACGAACTGGTGTCCCATTAGCCCTGATGCGAACTGTACCAATCTGCTGTGGTAAAAAGTAGAACAGCGTGTAAAAGAAAACCCCTTCCTTTATCTGTCGATTTACATTCCTACCCCTACCTATGGGCATGAGCTCTGAATAGAAAGCAAGTGAATAACATTTGTATACAGTACATGCATAAGCTTCCTCCAAAAGGTAGCTGCTGCTTTTCCACGTCAAAAGAGCAAGTTTAGTCGGTTTAGGTATCTAGGTTACCTTCTGGAAGCTTCCTGGGTGAAGTGTTTGGGGCAGGATGCCACAGGATAGACTCCGGATACACTAGAGAGATTATATCTCATGGCTAGCTTGAGAACACCTTGGTGTTCCTGCGGACAAGCTATAAAAGGTGTCAAGGGGGGGGGGGATGTCTGTGCTTCTCTGTGTAGAACGTTGGCCACGTGACCCAAACCCTAAGAAAATGAATGGTTTTATATTTTCCACAAAAAAAACTGTAGAATTAATATAATATTTTTTCTTGCAGAAAATATATTTTAATTTAAAAAGATAACCTGAGTTGTCCAATTTTATCCCATAACCATAACTCTGTAAATTTACATAGGAGGTTATTAAGTATTATGTCATGCAAGGTGAAAATTGCCCCATAACATCTGCTAAAAGAGAGGTTAACACATAGGCTCACATAGAACATAGATATTTTTTTTTGCCATTAGACATGAGGCAGTCAAGAAATTTTCCATAGCTAAACTTATCTGGGATAATGGATATGTTATATTAAATTTGGTGTTTATTCAAACTGGTTTTTAATCATCATATCTCAGTCAATTTTAGTTCATTGTCTTTTTTGATTAATATTTGCCTTGCTTTGATTTCAGTCCAGCCTTAATTACTTTTGGCAAACAACAGACTTTCTGAGATAATAAGAAACAAATGTGCTGAATATGAAGTCTCACTATTTGCATCTGCATTTGTAACTGGACAGTGTTGGAGTTCTAGATCCTGATAGTACAGGGTCTGTGTGGTTAGATCAATAGATAGGCTCTTATGGGATTAACATTACCTAACTGTGAAAATTGAGTAATATTACCAGCTCTGCTATAAGAAAGCTCTATTGATTGTGTGGTCAATATCAAAGAAAAAATACCAAAGGCTGTGCATGAAGCACCTGAAAGATGGACTATCCTATTTTTGCCAAGCATTTAAAATGAGAAAAAAAGATTACAGTCTATGTCTGGTTTCACTTTCCAGCAGTTGATGTCCCCCTGTTCCAGCATATCCTTGTTTAAGTATTAGGTTTCTGGCTCACTTATGGTAAGAATACTATCATAGACATCTATTTTTGATCTGTTCTTTATACTAAATGGAATAGATCACAAGATGATAAACCTTAAGTCTGTGATTATGGCAACTCCTTATCACACTGTGCAGGCCTGTTTTTGTTTAAATTCTGACATTTTCTAACATAAATGCAGATATCTGAGATAAAATGCTTAGCGAAGGAAGTTTTTTGTTCTTACAGTGCTCACAAGACAGCACAAACCATAGAACAGAGGAACTAAGCTTAGAGTGCTGTAGGCAGAAGCTCCAACAAGGGGAAGGGTAATTCCTAGACTTTTGTAACAGTCGCTGTTCACAGGCTGACCCAAATGCACATTAAAACATACAGGCAAAACACAAAGCAAGTTTTATTTAAGCTGATAGTAAGTCCAGCACAAAAATTAAACCCAAAGTTGATAAATTCCAGCAATCATGAAACAAGTAGGTACTGGGAATATAGATGGGGTCCAAAAAAAACCTCAAAAAACCTCAAAAAAGCTCACAGGAGCAAAAAACGCAGATCACAGCAGTCGATCAGACAAAAACAAATAAGAACACAGAACTAATGAATGAATTAGGGATTGGAAACAGTAGGGGAATGAGGCACAGGTGAAAATAACCAAGACAATCAGACATAAGTGAAACAAAAACAACACACCAGAGAAAAACATGTCTCATAGTAAAATAAACATTTCAAAAGGCACATACTTTATACTGAGACAATAATGCTCTTGGTAAACATGATGACAGAGACAATAAAAACAAACTACAGCACAAAGGCATAAACACAGAAACATCAGATGGAGGGAGGAGAGAAATGACACAAAAGGGAACTAAACACGCAAGGAGTAAAAATTCAAAAAGGAACATAAAACTAATTAACACATAACATAAAACAGCAGCAGCAGCAACAGCGTAGAACAGCAGTAAAATGAAATAAACACTCATTCGGAACACAAAACCCAAGAAACATGCCACATTATATAGTGTTATATTATTTCATAGACATCCTGCCCTGTTTGGTTTGGTTTAGTTTTGTTTTCAACAAAACTGTAGAATTTTGTACAATTAAATGAAACCGTTGTATTTACAAAATGTAACATCCTCTTTTCTTCTTAGTGGTCCCTCGAGGTACAATCACTTCCATGTGACGAGGGTCTAGACTTCTGGTTCCTTGATCTCTTTCCTTAAAGTGCATGGTCAATAACCTGCAATAACCTCTCTTGTAGCATCCATCCATTCTCAGCCGCTTATCCTTTTCAGGGTCGTGGGGGGCGCTGGAGCCTATCCCAGCTGTCTTGGGGCGAGAGGCGGGGTACACCCTGGACAGGTCGCTAGTCTGTCGCAGGGCTAACACACATAGACAGACAACCAGTCACACTCACAGTCACTCCTGCATTCACACCTATGGGCAATTTAGAGTTTTCAATTAACCTATCCCCACAAACTCTCTTGTAGCAATGATACGCAAAATCAAGGCTCTGCAGTACAAATTGAGCTTGATGTGTAAAATATGTTTATATAAAACAGCGCAAATATTTGAAACATGACATATATCTACAGTGTGAAAAGGCACAGGTTGCGATAAATAAACATAAAAATCCCTACATTTCACACCACACAAGGTATAATTTCTACACAAAAAACATACTGGTGCAATTATTCATGAAGAAACATGCTGAAACATAAACCCATAACTATATCTGTTGAGAACCTGTCAGTTGGCTTTTTTTTTTTCCCCCTTTCAAAGTGGCAGCAGTGTCCAGTCACCTGTGAAGCCAACAGTCCATTTACACATAGTGTAGAATGGCTGATTTCATGCTGACCTGGCTTTGCAGTGCACTGGCATGTTCGGATGCTCTCAAGGGTTAGATGATGCGTTGTTTCCTAGTCCACAATGGCCAGGAAACGACAGAGCGTCCCTGCTTTAAAAAGAGATAACCTTCAACATATCCCACTGTGTGTGTGTGTGTGTGTGTGTGTGTGTGTGTTCTCATTTGATTGTATGAGACCTGGTGTCCTGTTTGTTTGATGTTTTTTACATGCTATATTTTGGCAAATGCTGCTGAAAGACATATTTTGGCAGCAATAAGCATATTTATTTTTGTTCAGGGGTGACCTCAAGGTCTGACTTATCCTTGAATTCTTACTCTTTTGGAAGAATATGTTGTTGTTCAAGCTTTTTCTGGAGTCTTCAGTAAATAACAGAGCTTGCATTCACTCACTGGTTTAAATATTCCAGGCACAGACATCTATATTATGTAAGATGACATAATATAGATGAGAGGATTTAATTGCCTTTCACATTATGGTTTTTGCATTTTTGTGGGGAAAACATACATTTAAAATCAACCTTTAGATTCATATAAGAACTACAAAGGTTCATAAAGAAAAGTGCCGCGATTAATTGAGTGTATACTTGGGTTGACAATTTGTTTGATAAAGACACAGTGTTTACAGTTTTGCCTCTAAATCAACACAGTGCATTTCGAATCAAACAATCAAGATGTGATTGAAGTGGTGACTTTGAGCTTTAATTCAAGTGGTTTTTACAAAAAAATTACATTAAGTGGTTAAAAATTGAAGGCCTTTAAATATGTATGAAAAGGCCTTCATACATATTTACCTATATACAGAAGCTCAGAAAACATGAAATAACAAAGAAACAAGCCATCAGTCAGTTGTCAGTTTTCTTACCCCTGAAAATAAACTACCTTAAACGATTATGCATTTTTGTGAATACCCGTTGAATTAAAGCTGAAAATCTTCTCTTCGATTACACTCTTGATTGTCTGATTTAAAATACATGGTGGTGGTATACAGAGAAAAAAATCACAAAAAAAGTGGCTTTCGCCACCAAATTATTCACCTAACTGTATAGTTCCAATAAGTCTTTGCCAATGGATCATATCACAGCCAAGGATAGACAGAGCCAAAATAAAGAAGTATAGATCTCCAAGGTACAGAACGAGGTCACTGCAGTTAAAGGATAATTGAGGCTTATTACACCCAGGGTCTTATTTTTATTGCCAAATTAATTACCGGCATCTGGATACAAAGCAAGATCAACTCTGGTCACAAAAAAACATTTTTATGAGTAGAAAGCGCTATTTTCTAATTGAATCTAAGCAATTTGAACAAGCTGGTGAGATATAATTGTGTAGAGGAAATTTGATCTGTCAAAAAAAGTAGGGACCCTACGTAAGTATGTAATGTAAGTGCAATGACCTAATCATGGCCTATTATTTATTTATTTATGTTATTGTTTGCACATGGTAATTGTCATCTATTAATGACAGCACAGTGCCTTGCTGATACACACGAAAGAGAGATACAGCTGATTAAATAATCATGTCCCGCTATTTAGATGCATCTCATTACCTTAACCATGTTGTGATTGAAAAGGATTTCGGTACCCCTCCCTTTTCAGCTATCCCATGTCATCAACCATTGAGTCATTCTGATGTCTCGGTAGCTAAATTGCTTGACTGGTATTAGATTGGATAAAAGACTGTGATTACGACATGAAACACACAACAACTTGCATTTCGGCACCAGCCACAATTAGTTACACAGTCTGTGTCTACATATTTATCAAAACATGTTAAAACATAAAACTCACTGCAAATGTAGCCCATCTCAACAAACTGGAACCCAGAGCCTATTGGTAATTCTAAGAAATGCAATTGCCTTGCTTTTGCAAAACAATAATCATTTAAAACACCACTAATTAAACGTAACATGGCTGAAATTGTATTACTAGCAGTTTTTTTATGTCTTGAGAATTTAAAGGTTAATTCTAAATTATTTCATGTGATAAATAGGTTTTGCAGGATAAATGTAGTTATCCTGCAAACCCTGGTTAGTTACTTATTTAGTTATCTAATCTGTGTATTTGCGTATGTTGTGGAGAGCTATATGTTTAGCAGTTGCTCATATTAGGTTGAAACGTGAGGTTCTGTTTGGGTTTGTTTTGTTTTAATTACCATTATATAATTATATTATGTTTTTTAATGTCTTAGCTCAGGAGCTTTGACTTAGTGTATGGAGAAGAAAGCTTCCAGTCTTACTGGACTTGGTCTTTTTCTTTTTGGTGGAGGTGAGACGCCATCAGAACCAACAAACAACAATTTTTACTAAAGCTGCCAATTTATTTTTTGTACTTCCACAGACAGGAGTATTCTCACCCATGGACAGATGGGGATCTTTATAGTATGGCACCAAGGGGTGCTGAATTTTAAAGCAAAAGTTTTCCTCCTCAGTCAGCAGCAGGCGACACATGGTTCCCTAGGTATGTTTGCGTTTAGTGTGGTGTTATGTGCGCCTCGGTGTGCTGGATATCTACCATCCGGTTATTTTATTATTTTTTTTTATCGTAATAATCTGCTCTCTCCTCTCCGATTTGTCTATAGTGCTGTTGGCTTCAGAGGCTCATGTGTACAAGAGAAGGCGGCTTTCCCTGCCTTCTGTCAGCAAAGGCATTATTCCTCAGTCACTTTTAGCAGCTTTATTTCTGATTTGTTAGTTGATTTCAGAGTTACCAGCAGTCACTTTTTCAGCTTTGATTTTACTAGTTTGGTTTGCTGACATTAGTTTAGTGAGGAATCCTGAACCTGACTGGCTGTTATTTAGGTGTTTTTTTCCCCCCATTTTTCTTCCTGTTTTGATTGTTGTTGTTGGGGCTCTCGTCTCCCTTTGTGTTTAGTCTATGCAAGTACTTATTTTTGTCTTTGACACAAAAAGAATCAGAGAACAGTTTTCACTGTCACACTCCAAACGCACATCACTTTGTACAGTGAAGCACAAACATAAAACAGCTTTTACACTTGTGGCTTTCAGCTCTGGCCTGCTCTCACATGTGGTCCAAGAAACATTCAGTTTTGGGACAAAAATGTGACTCAGTCATTTACATTGAAATGACTGTATAATGCAAAATGATAGCATTACAAAAGGTCTGACAAGAACCCACTGGGTTTCTGACATAATCTTAGAGGTCAGGGCAAACAGTCACCAGTTCTAATGCTGACTATCGATCAACTCCAGAAAGCCTGATACGTGCCTTTCATGGCAATCTCTGTAATCTCTCTAGAAGACATGTCTGCTGTCTTGTTGCCTACTTCCTCCAAGGGTAAAAGTGACCCAATTTCACCATGTAATAATATCTCAATTACCCTACAATAAAGAGCTAAGATCCAGAGCTATGAAACTATTACTGGTAGAAATGACATCTGAGAATGTCATCTTTCACACGACTATGTATTGCACTCTGAAAATGTTGAACATTTTTCAGTTTTCTTTCCTGTGATCACATGATGAAATGATAAAAGATGTGAATAGAAAGTGCCTGAAAACCGCAGCAACACTCTCGCTTCACAATAGAGACATTAATCACATAAAACTGATGGACAAGTGTTTAAAAAAACAGTTCATATATATATATATAAATCACAACAACAGTCGCCTCAAGGCGCTTTACATTGTAAGGCAGACCCTACAATAATACATACAGTGAAAAACCCAACAATCATACGACCCCCTATGAGCAAGCACTTTGGCGACAGTGGAAAAGAAAAACTCCCTTTTAACAGGAAGAAACCTCCGGCAGAACCAGGCTCAGGGAGGGGCGGCCATCTGCTGCAACCGGTTGGGGTGAAAGAAGGAAGACAGGATAGAGACATGCTGTGGAAGAGAGACAGAGATTAATAACAAGTATGGTTGAATGCAGGGAGATCTATGAACACATGGTGAATGAGAAAGAAAAACTCAATGCATCAAGGGGGTCCCCCAGCAGTCTGAACCTAACGCAGCATAACTAAGGGAGGATTCAGGGTCACCTGATCCAACCCTAACTATATGCTTTAGCAAAAAGGAAAGTTTTAAGCCTAATCTTAAAAGTAGAGATAGTGTCTGTCTC
>VURO01044061.1:9158-28821 GCA_015108175.1 Pelvicachromis taeniatus | reverse complement strand
GTGGAACAGTTTGAGTGCAGAGCAATGTCCAAACATAAAGCAGTTCAAAAAGTGTCATAAAGATATGATCTTCATGAGATATAAAGAAAGGGAAAACGATTAATGTCAGTGAATGTCTCTGTTTAGAAAGTTGATATTTGGTGCTTATGTAGATTGTGGAGTTGACTTTTCAAAACTGGAGGTATTGGCTTTGTTGTGAGGAGGCGCATACACACACGCGCGCGCGCACACACACACACACACACGCGCACACACACACACACACACACACACACACACACACACACACACACACACACACACACACACGTGTATTTATATCCCCGTGGGGACATCACATTGACATAATGCTTTCCCTAGCCGCTTACCCTAACCATCAAAACTGACTGCCTAACCCTTAAATAAATGTGATTTTTAGAGATTTCAAGTTGTTGTGGAGTCAATGGTTGTTTAAATTGAAATTAGCATTTGCACTGAAGCAATGCAGTTCAAGGATGTGTGGGTGTGGTTTATGTTGTGAAAAGAATCAAATTACATAAGGACAATGCCTTGTTTAGTTTTATTTGTTTGTGATACTAGCTTTATCTCTATCTATTATCATTTTCTGCTTAGTAGATAAATGGCCCGGGTCCAAGCCAAAACACCTAAGTGCTGCTTGACAGTAATGCATTGACAGCATTGTCTTTAGATCCCAGTTGGTATATGCAGACTTTGATTAACTTTTTACCCTTTGAAAGCCTACTTGGAGTAACCCTTAAATAAATAAATACAATTTTATTTATATAGCACTTTTCGAGACACAGTCACAAAGTGCTGTACATGAAATAACCAATAATAAGAATTAAAAACAAACAAAAATTGACCCTTGAACATCTTTTTCTGAACCAAGGACTTTCTGACATTTTTTAGGTCTGTTTATGGAACAAAAGAACTGGGTTTGCGTCAGAAGTTAGTTAGGGTGGTCCCTGCCTATTCTTGCCTATTTAAATGGCCATCAAATCACATTTGTCTTCCTTCATCTCAATTCTGGTAAAACTGAGATTCCAGACAGTTTTTCTAAGGGGGTCATCACCCCCCACAATCTTGAAACTCACATCTCAAAGCTCATCCAGTCTCGTTTCATTCAAGAAATATTGCAAAAGTCTTTACTGTCATTCAATCACCTGGTATTTTAGAACATGCTTTAATTTTCTTCCACCTTGATTATTGTAATTCCAAGCACGTGCATGACTCAGTCCTCCATAGCCAGTTTCCAATTAGTGCAGAACGCAGCAGCAAGACTGCTGACAAAAACTAGCCAGCGGTCACATATTACACCTGTTCTTGCATCTCTTCACCAGCTTCCAGTGAAATTACAAATCCACTTTGAAATCTGTTGCTAACACATAAAGCTCAACATAGACAGGGCCCTGCTTATATAGCAGAGCTTCTGAGACCTTATCACAGCACCTGGCATCACTGATTTTCTAACCAGGGTCTCTAACTCTCCCTCGCTCTGATTTTAAAATGAAAGGGGATCGCGCTTTTGAGGTTGTTGTGCCTAAACTGTGGAATAGCCTTCCTCAGTCAATAAGGTCAGCTGACTCTGTTATTTGTTCTGATGAAAACTCATTTGTACAGTTTAGCTTTCCCTTAATCTCTCCCCTTTCTTTTCAGCCATACTACCATATGAGTTGGAATGAATGACTGACCATATGGTTGATTATGTGTCTGTATGTATGAACTTGTACACCATCTTCAATATGTAGCTTCTATTCAAACTGCGAAGTACTTTGTAACTCAGTTTTAAAAACATTTTACAGTTTTTACTGATATATAATGAGGCCTCAAAGCTTGTCATCAAGTGTAAAGGTCGAAGGTCGTCACATGTCATATTCATGGGGGAAAGAGCTTTTCCAGACCATAGTTTCTGGCCAAAAGAAATATGATAATTATGCTTCACCTTTTATTCTGTAGCATATGGTTAATTGAACAAGAACGCACATTTATCTGCATATAACTACACATACAGTACACTGTTTTAGAAACAATAATATTTTGTTATTTTGCAAGATTAGTTCTACTCTGTTTGATGCATTTTTACACTATGACAGTGACCAAGAACTTCTAAAGAAAGGTTTTTTAGGCTTAAGCACAATTTCAAACATAGATAAATTTTAAATGTTGCATATTATCAAAGGGTTGGATGTTTAGTGTTCTCAAAGGGTTTTATATATCATTTGTTCTTTCTTTAAAATTCAAATGCAACCCTTCTCTTCAACTGTGTGCATTTCAAACAAGTTCTGTTTAAAGTGGAGAATGGAAAATGAGAAAACATTAGTGCAGCTGCAAAGTAAACTGTGTTCTCCCTGGAGAAGGTTGACTTACCTGAGGGTGAAAATTTGTACTGAAGAAAGAGCGGACAGAGCCAGAAAAGTCGAGACTGTTTCTCGCTGCCGAATGGGTTTGGAGGGTGCCATCACCACAAAGTTATTGTCCAGCTTCAGCTCCGACAGAGGCTGAAACAGTCTGACACTTCCAATGCGCTGCATAGGGGTATGCCCTGCAAAGTACCCTAACGGCCTCGGCTGGTCTGTGAGGACAGAACTACCCTTTCTTGAATCCTCTGAGCTGCAGTCTCCGTTTTCTGTGGTTTGAACCATATAATAGAGCTCCACAGGAGTGCCTTGGGCTTCCTCGGAGACCTTCTGCCTACCAGGCCTGACAGTAGGTGGGCTGAACCAGCTGGCCAGGGGCTCCAGCTCAGCAACACATATCCCCAGCTCGCCTTTTAGCTTGCATGTTCCACGCACCTCTTGAGTCTCATGAAAGGCAAACATCCTGATACAGGGTAACTTGTGGATGGTGCTGTAATCATCCCAGTCCCTGCCTGCAATATAGAACAGCACTTGAACTTTCGGCCAGCTAGGGTGAATCCTCTCACTGATAATGTAAGTGTGCACCTTCCAGTTGAATGTAAAGAGAGGTGATGCTGTTGTTGATGTTGTTGAGGATGAAGTGAAAGAGGGTGTGCTAAAAGGCCCTGGTGAAGTCTGTAGCAGCTCCAGGGGGACAGGCTGCTGGACAGACAGTGGTCCATAGCTAGCATTGACAAAGGGCATCTGCCGGGCCTGGTGGATGAAAAAGGACTCTGTGCGAGCTTGGAGGCTGGAGTTCCTCATTAAGTCCTGGTTTGCCTCCTGTAAAAAGAACGCTGACTCCGCATTGAGGATCCGGTAGTTGACAGGTAGATATATTGGTGTGGGGCCAAACCTCTGCAAACCCTCCAGGATCACCTTGCTGTCCACGACTGAAACAGAAACATAAAATGACAATAACCTGTTAGCCTTTATTGCACTGATTGAAAAAAAATCTCTACCAGGGATCTAGTGGTTGTGAAAGTAAGCTTCATTTCGCAAACTGTATCTGTAAAATCAGACTGAGGTGTGAAATCAAAAACCTTAATGAGAAAATTTGGATGAAATAATTCAGAAAAGGGAAGCCAACACTTCATATTTTACATAACATTTGCATGCATTGCCTGCAACCTGAGGCAATCATATCTACAGTCAGTTCCAGCAGTGAATGTTAAATGGTGTGTTGGAGACATTTCCATATGATATCACTTTCATGAGCCACTGCTCTTATTTAAAAGAATTTGTTCGACACAATCCAAAACACTTACGTCTTTCTCAGTCACTTGCTTATCAGGCTTGTCCATGTTCCCTCCTGTTTTAAATCCTTTTCATTATGGTACGCTAATTCAATCTCCCACTCTTCTTCAGTTTCTCCGTCCTGTTATTTTGAATTTCAGACATTGTCATCTGCTTGTTTGCTGCACCCCTGTATGTTATTCCAACATTTAATACTTCACATATGTCAGATATGGCAAGTTGTTGTGAAGTCTTCCAAACTTAAAATATTTTATCTGACTCTACCTACTGATACTCTACAGTCCATAGGAGCTCATAGGTAAGCAGATGTGCCACAGATAAACTTGGAAAAACAAAGAAGGAACAATTTTGTGATAATGGCTAGTGTTGGAGAAATGTTGGAGAACAGTTGGGTTAACCAACGATTAAAAGAGCTGTTTGCCTTTGTCAGCCTATGTGTGACATATGGTTTTTGGATGAACCCTACTTTGTATATATCTACAGAATATTTCCCATCTTTTGAAAAGCATGGCTCTGTCACATGTTTGTGCTCAGTATCTACTTGGTTTTGGTGACATATCCATTTCCATTTCAAAAGATAAAGGCTTTCCTCTCTTCCAGTATTTCTCTTTTGTATCGTTGTTTTTTTTTTGCTAAACATACTCTTAAATCGGGTCTCACATGCCCCTAAAACCTGCTTCCATCTCTCAGTCTTCTCATTCTGCAGACTTGACCCCCACCCTCTTCTCTTCACCATCAGTGCACTGATGGAGTTGCCCATGAGAGTCCATTGATTTTCTGTCCTGGACCCAGCATGCTGCGGGAGATGTGGCATGGTGGTGATTTGTGACAATAAATGGCCAAAAAAAGCAATGACAGGCTTGCCAGACGAACAGCACCATACAGAAGAGCAACACTTCAGAAACAGCGCCGTAAAGGGTTAAACTAGCTTCCCAAAACCTTACGTGAAATGATGAGGGAAGGAGTTTGGGGGTAGGGGGATTATTCTTCCTTAAAGAAATGTTATTGTCAAATGCACAGTAAAAATAAACACAGCATTTTACACTGCAAAATGAAATTCGTATTTTAAATAAGCTTTAAAGATAAAAGTAAACCAGGCAAGTGTTATGAATAAACACAATTTACCTGAATTTGTTCAGCTAATGTACCCCACTGTGAATCATTCCCTGTTGCTTCTCTCTTCTCGCACATGCAGCAGTGCATCTTGAGTCTGGAGGAGTGAGAGCTGCAACTACACAGCTCTGTTTTTCCAACTTAGCCACAGACAATGCATTACTGCAGGTGGACACTGCAGGTGTCACAGGTGTTAACCTACCAAGCAGCATTGTGTCTAACATCTTTTCTGGCGGCCACCCAACTCTCACGTAGACTGCTATATTCATCCATCCTCTTTTTTCGCCCACAGTGAAATGTCTATTGTTTGCTTTTTAACTGTTCCATAACTGAATGATTTATAACCCTCCCTGGTCTTGAACTTCTTTCACATTACATTACACCTGAGCTACTATTTAGCATATACCTTCAGATTACCCAATTATGAATGAAAGCCTTTATTGTCACTACAGTTTCCTGCAGCGAAATTTGGACCTATCCGGACCACACATACATTACACAACGTCACATTGGGGAGACAGGTCAGGACAGGTAGTTTAGTAGAAAAAGTGAGGTACACAATATGAAAGGATCAGTAGGAGAGAAAAAAAAGACTCTGATCAGACTGGGCAGATGCCCAGTATAATTAGAGTAAAAAAAACACCTCAGCAACATAACTTATATTATATATAACTTATAGTTAAGCTACTGTTTATGCAAGAGTTGCCCCATTAAAATAAACTAACCATTTCTGGGTTGTGCAAGCTACTTTAATGAGCCGTAGATAAAATCTAAAGGTTGGCATCTTCTAGCTGCCAAATAGTGTTTATAACATTTGCACCTTTAAATTGGACAACAGGGAAAATTCAAGTTTTCACACTTGTATTTAACCTTGCAAAGGTTATTTCAGATAATACAGCAAAAAAACTATAAGCCTGTTGACTTAAGGTTTCTGGCCCTCTATCGCCTCATCTCTACTATATATCTCCTAATCTGATTAAAAGCTATGCATTATGTTGTGGGAAAAGTTCCAAATGTTTCTTCAATATGTCAATGATTTTTATTTATTAAGCATTACACTGTTATTTATCTGTATATTTCATTTATCTGTTGCCTTTGGCTGTCAGTTAGTTAACTACTAGTTCCATCTTGCCTACCCCCTGGAGAACTTACACCCTCGGACTGGATATCGCAACAGTTTGGTCTGTTGTGGCTTTATTGAAATGCAGGTCAGGATTTGGACTGAAAAGTCAATGGCAAAAAAAAAAAAAAAAAATCAGCAATCACGCACACAGCTTCCATTTTATTCTGAAATAATTAAGTATTGTTCTAAATATTGCTTGTGCCACCACCCCAGCTAAATAAAATTGTGTTTGCTGCCTAAATAACAAACACCCACACAACTGAAGCTAATTAAAGGCGTCTTTCTTCTTTATAATCACAAGCATTAATAGTAAAATGTCTGCCTCTGATAAAAGAAAAAGAATAAGAATGAATCATAAATATGAATTAGTTTTCAGCTGTTTTCTAAGCAGTTGCTTTTATGTTTGTATTCATGTTGCACACCTTCAAGCTAATCACACCTTAAAATTAGTCCTCCCCTTACCCTCTGTGTGCAGGAGACAGTGTACAGTGACTGACTGCTGCTGCATAGCTTTTACTGAGAGAATGGTGTTTACGAATGACAAGACTGAGGCCGTGGTCAAGGGGCGAGCCAGTGCTTAGTCGGTGCTGGATCACGCTTACAGCCAAGTGAAAGGATTTTGCTGTCTATCCTTTTCTCTGGGGGATGTGACACACTGTCCTAGTTTCCACTTACTATGACACAGATGAAACTAAATATCTCATTACAACAGAAAAAAAATTTTGTAATTTGTAACTTGAGATTTAGAATATGTCCCTCTCTATGACACCAACAGGACATCGTAAATAGAGAGGCAAAGTCGGTGTGATTTGTAGCCTTGACTTGCCCTTGGATTTCATGTAAGCAGCACTGTACTTGTAAATCATGTCTGTAGGACTGTTTCTGCAAATGAAAAAGGGAATGATTTGTGTAGATAGCTTAACTCCATGTGCTAAATCCTGGCTGTAAACTCTACAGGAGTAATTTTGGGCACTGCCAAAGCCTCAGGATGTGCCCTGAGGAATCTGATCACATATCAAACAAACAGCTGAACCAGACCTCATCATTAGACAGATGTGAAACTCGGGATTTACTGACTTGATGTTATATACATGCAGTATGAGGCAGAAGGCCTATGGCAGCAATGGGAATTGAGATTAAAATGTTTTTTTCCATATCATTTCCCACCATGCAGCAAGCAACTTCTAAAATAAACCCCAAAATGGTATTGACGCATTTGTGTCCCCAAGACAGACATGTGTGGCTCCAAATCAAACCGTTTCTTATAATCACCTGTTTTTATCCCTGGCGACCTAAGTAGAACTTCACCCAAGAAATATAATCCCTTCATCTCCCTTCAGCCTCCCTCCTACTACTCCTCCTCTCATCCTATCTTTATCCTCCACCATGTGTGCATCTTGCGACCACTCCCTGATCAAACATATTAGGCTGGCCAACTTCAGTAAGTCACTAATCAAACGGCTTTTCTTTTATGGGATTTATAAACAAAGACTGAGGTAAGAGGTAGGAAAACCCAAACAGCAACAAAGGATGGAATGGGGCAGGGCGAGAGGGTGGTGGTGGTGGTGGTACACTGTTTGTGTTAAGAAGTGTTAAGAAAATTAAAAAATTACAGCCAGGAAATTACAGGATGGGTCGCATGCCTTTATCGTGGTACTCTGAATTAAATTTTTTTGGGGGGAAATCTAGCACAACATTGTTTTCACCTCCTTTAAAAGCACCTATAAAAGTTTAATGCCTACCAACTTGCTGATGCTACTCTCCCAGACGTCTGTTTCACAGAAAAGAAAACAATTAGTGGTCATTGGCAAAACTGGCATGTAAAATCCAGTTTTACAATCACAAAACTGTGCCCATGGGAATAGAAAGTTCTATAGGTGATCTCCTAACATTGCTCTAGTTTATGAACGAACACGCAGCCAGCTCATTTCAGAGCAGCATTCTTAAATGGGCATCCCAAATGAAGTGCTCCACGATGATGGGACAAGATGAGGCTGCAATATATCTGCTAACAAAATATCAATAAGAGACGATTGAAGAAGAATCAGTGTTTCTGGTACAAAAGTAGAGTCTTCTGGTAAAAGACTGCTTGTGAAAACCGCCGTCTATTACACCATATAAGCCTGAAATCTGTGTATAACTGCTGACATGTGACAAACATTATTTAGCATCAGATATAGAACCAGCCCAGTGTTAATGAAGTTACCATTACCGCGCCAAGCTCACTCGTCTTTATTTTTTTTCAGCAGTCTGAGGCTGCAGTCATTTATTAAAGTCAATAAAATATATTGTAACATTCAGACACTGATCAAACATTTCAAGTCTGCCTCAGTCTCATTAATTGACCAATATTTTAATCTGATAACAGACCTGATACCAGAGAAAAGATGTTTTTTCATGGTGGCACTTTCGCTGTGTATAAATGTGACTAAATTCCTGGCACACTGCAAACCTCGTCTCTGTAAAGAAACCCGGCTGCTTGTAAAGTAAGGAGCAACCTTCTATGCATTTCATAATGGGTTTCTCCTCCTCTCTCTGATTCTCAGCTCAGTCCAGTTAAGTTATGCTCTGTTTTATCAAAATGCTAGTTTTACTGAGGACCAGAAGCAGATTCATCTTTAAACATGTAGGGTGGAAGAGTCAGTGAAGAGTTACAGGACACGGCCAAAGCTTTCACAGCGCACGGACAGCGCTGAGCCATCAGCTCACGCCAATTATACACTCTTTCTGATAAACTCTCCCCTTCTCATTCCAAATAAATGAATTCTCCTATAGGCAGATATCTCAGGTACACTGGGCACATAAGACATGACTTTTTTTCCCCAGGCATTACATTCAGAACAACTTGCAGTAAACAGTGGTGCAAACCTTTGTAAATCATATTTGTCATTTCAATACTCTCCTCCCAGAATTTTGCACTCTGAGAAGAAAACTTATAGTAAGTAAGACTACCTGCATCCATGCCTATCAGCTGGAAAGCGGCCCTGCTTTAGTAAAGACCTACAGAAGCTTATCAATGCCAAAAGAGGATTTCACAATGGCACAAACGGTTAGTAAATGTAGTCGTAAATCTGATCTAATTCCCCATTTAGCTCAAACTGTTCTGCTTTAGTGCATGACAGGTTTAAATGTCCTAAGACAATGTTATCATAGAAAGACCACGCCAGTCTTTTTTTCAGCCTATTTATTCATGCTCAAACAACACTAGCGGCTATCAACATTAGATTAATCCACATGTGAATGTAGTGCCAAATAAAAACACTACGTTTGTATAACAACTGCAACAAAACTGTAGGAAGCTCACTAACAGTTTAGCCACTCTAACTGAAATGTCTCAGCAAACACTTTCATTAAGTGTCATTCAGACTTTGTGTTGTCGCACCACCATGTCTACGTCTACAAACAAACATTGTATGTTTTAAGGCACACACGTTTATTTTCAAGGTAGGCACAGAATAACTCAAAATTATGCGTTACCGCGGGTGCACTCTCTACAACTCCAACCTCTGTTTTCTTGTAAGTGGCAGGCAGCCGAAGCTGTGGCTTTTCAGCCTGTGTGTGTCTCTCAGGTCCGAGAGCACTACCGAATAAGAAGGGAAGTTGATTAGAACATGCACAGCAGGTGTGCAAATTACTCCACCTGGCACTACTCCCTAAATCACCCTGCCCCACCTTTCCCTCTGCAGCTGGCTAAAACTACACCCCACCACATGTCGTGGGATGAACTGTATTCAGCTGAATGATGATCAATTAATTTTTTCTCAAGTGCAATCCTAAAGTCAAAAATGTTTTCTCTTCCACTTGATGAACAAATCCTTCCTTTTTTAAACTGCTTGTTTAACTTGTAGTCTCAGAGGTGCCTGGGAGACTCTTGTAATGGGATTTCAGCCACTCTTAAATTGAAGCATTTAAATTAACTACTGGTGATAATTAACCAGTTAGTACTCTATACTATTTTACATTCAGAGTTCCTGAATAACATAATTGAATGATATTAAAATCCAAGAGGCTCAGTAATTGTATTACTTCAAATGTATGAATATTTTATTGAACTATTTACAAGTAATAATGCTGCCTGCATTTCCTGAAGCTGTGTGCCTTAATATTGAGCAAGACGTACTGAAGAAGGAGAGGGCGGTCAAGATGATAGCCAGTAAACAGGAGACATTCAGCAGGTCAGAATGAGGCCGGTAGTAAGGGATTTGAAAAGACCGTATTTAAGGCTGCATGCCATCGTACCAAATATACAGAAAAAATATTACTGCTACTTGCCCATGTTCCCCTACTGCTACTGTCTTCTAATATTTTATATTTAATGATGTTTTAGCTGCTGCCTGTAAAGTCAGCATTATAGCATTATTTTCTTAACCTTGTGGGTTACGAAATCCTCATGAAGGCCAAAGAAGCTGGAAATCCGCAAATTGCTTTGATAAAAGTGATGATTGCTGGACAAGCAAGCAACACCATAGCTGGAAAGGCACTGACCTGTGACTGTATATAAAGGATTGCAAAATGGGGTAAAGTTCCTGCTGAGCTACACAGACTTTGTGTTGTCACTGTGTGACAAAGGACCGGCAATGCATTTTTCTAAATAACAGATCAATTGGAGCAGTGGCAGTAGTTTCAAAAAGACACTGACACAACACGTGTTCATTCATCGCTGTAAACAATAGACAATAGAAATTCTGACTGTAATATATAACCGTAGAGCTGCAAGTTAACCACAAAGGCTCAACGGCATATTTTAGCCAGCTTGTTTTAAGGTGTAAGCATTATTGTTAAGAGAGCAGGGAAAATAAATAGCTTCAATTTCTCACTGACAACCTTGTTCAATTACTGAGGCACCTTAAGAGGTCTAGTTGCCTATAAAAGCGTGAAGAGCTCGTCTTGTCTGATGAGTCTGGGGTGCACAAGATGACCTCCTTGGCAACTTGACCAGAAAAGTGACTGAAGATTTCAGAGGGTGTAAACTACAGGAGACACAGGAGCCTCTCCTGAGACTCTGAAGAGATGTGTGATTGCCATTAAGATGCACTTCCAAAAAATCTGCCAGATGTAAAAGGCGATTTTCAGCCGTTACCATGGGTTCCACACATTACACACATTAACTTTCAGTATTGAGGATGACAAATAAGAAAGCCCAGGAGAGACAGCTCAAACCCAACCGTTTTAAGGTTAGACTGATTTCACAGGATATTTTGCAATCATTTGCCAAGAAACTAGACCACGCAAAGCTCATCAGCTGTCTTCTTACTTGGAAAAGACTTCAACAGACAACATGAATCCAAATGCGTATAATGCCATAACATTTTTCCCTTTTATGTTAGAGATATGAGTCACCCCAGCCTTGACTTTTAAGCTTTCAGACTAAATACAATCTTGTTATATTATTTGAATATAGTGAAAGGAAAGGTAAGACCTAACAATCCAAAGAAATGCTCATTTGTCTTTCCTTATTTTTTCAATGAATAGTCAAAGAAAAACAGATGATACATTTAGACAATTGGTCTATGTTAGTCTTCTCTGTATAGATTTGTATTGGAAATACTTGCATTTCAGCTATTCATTGAGCATTGTTGCAAAATGCATAAATAAATGATTTAGGTGTAATTATGATTGGTTTAAAAATTTATTTTCAAAGTCCACTTTTAAACATATCTGTCAAACAAACCACAGTCAAGCGTTTCAGAGAACTCTACAAGAAATGCAAAAAGAGAATTTGAGCACCTATTCACAATTTCTAAGAAACAAAAAATAACAAACCAACAATATGTTATTTTTAATGCTTGCTAATGGTGTTGGTCACTTTTGCATCAGGTGGTGCCCACACTTTTATTTTACTGATTATGGTGTTTTGAGGAAAATGGCACATCTTGTTTTTCCTCTTATAATACTGACATTTAAAAAGCTTTTGAAATCCCAAATTTTCATAAGTCCACAAGGTAAAACATTAGGACGTGATCTTTACATGGCATTTCCTTTGGTTAAACATTTGCTCTGTGCAGGCTCCAACTGTAGAGAAACTGCTTAAGGGACCTCGAAGTCACCATCAATGGACCGACTGTCGGTCAGCATGAGAGGTAACTTTCTTATTCTCAGCCAGAGAACAATGGATTTTTCTTTTTTAAAAAAACGTATTTTCAGGCTCATGGAGGGCTGGATATAAATGTCAGCTGCTCCTCAGATAAAGAAAATGCCACTGGCAAAGTCAAGGAGTTTAAACCTTATCAAAGACTGCTCCTGATAAGGCCTTATGAACACATAAAAGGGAGAAATAGGCTGGATGTGTCCAAAACCACTAAGCAGCACAGCACTTAAGCAACACTAAGTTACTGGAGAAAGGTATTTAAGTTGTTATAACAGAGTGTTATGCAATTGCAATGCCCAAAAGCTACATAAAATCATCATCACCCCATAATTTATTTGTTTACAAATGCCTATATTTTTTACAGCCACAAAGAAAGAAAAAAGTTTGCCATCTTCCATTCACTGTAGGCTACTAGATATAAAGCTAAGCTCCATAGCAATATAATCCCCTGGTTAGTGAAATGACATGGATGATATCTCAACAAAATCCAAACACACAGGAACACTAATCACTCCAAGTGCCCATCACATGCACTCCGACACTGCAGGAGAAGCAGGGCACAGCAGAAAGCCCACTCCTAGCTGGAGGTTAATTGGATCGCATAAAAGCAAAGCACACCTCATCTTTCATCACTAGGCAACACATTTACACAGCAATCGATAGGTGGAATCATATTTTCCCCTTTCAGAAAAATGAGGGAAAATGAAGTATTGTGACCCGACTGAGATGGATAGGGCATGGCTTCATACCCTACAGATAGCAGCGATAAGTCTGTGCCCTGTGTTTGGTCGCGACTTGAGTTGTTTTTGCTTCTGACAAATCATATAGACTTTCAGTTCCAAAATGGCCTTTGGTTATTTATGTCGATAAAGTCTGAGCCGGAAAAGGCGGTTTCTCTCATCTCACCTTTCACACATACACATACACATGAGATCAAACATCAACAGATATATTTTGCTGTTTTTTTTTTAGAACTTTTGCTCTGCATCAACAGAGTTAAAGATACTTAGTTTTAGAAAGACAGCGACATAAACTAACAGCAATTCTATAGCGATTGTTTGCCATTAAACAAGACTCCATCACAAAGGAATAAATATTCTTTCTAATATTAAAAATAGATATTTACATTTTCTCTCAGAGCATCTTCGCACAGACTAGAGACCAGTTAGCAACCACCTCTCAACTAGAGAATATGAGTACCTGATTGGCTGAGAATAGTTGCTGGCAGCTTCTGTGAAATCAGTTGCTAAGATCCATTCAGCAAAGCTTAAAAACTGAGGAGTAACCCCATAATAACCAATGGTTGCTAGGTAAAAATTGTATATGGTCGCAAAGAGGTATGTGGTCCTGCCCCAGAATTGCCCTGGCGATTACTTTGGTTGCTACAGAGTGATGTAGCCTTCTGTAGTTTGCATGGAAGACGCTAACTTGTCTTCAAACTCTCGTCAAAAACTCAGTAAGAAGTTGTGAAACTGCTAAGAGAGCGACACAAATTGTAAATGAAGATAATGAACCTTCAAACTAAAGGTTGTGCCATTTGATACTTATTGGTTTCAGGCTTTCTGGTATTTGTTTCCACTTTGCTTTGCATCTTTGTAAAGTTTCCCTGTCACTCTGTGGTGAGTTGCCAAGTAACTTTGCAGACAAATCACTGTCATGCACGCAATCTACAGGCAACTCTGACAATACGCTAATGACCAAAGTGATCACAAGGAGGTTTCTGTGACCAGTTCACCTAGGATCTAGCACTGACCAGCCTATTAGGGCACAATTACACCTGCGATTTACAACAATAATGACAAGAGACCAATGCAAGATAACTGGATTAGTTGTTATAACACATGAACACCAGCATGAACAGTCCCATGAGTCTTTAGGTTAGTGACCCCTCCCCTGGTCTCCCCGAAAATGTACTTCCATATGACATGCTCAAAGCAATCGTGGAAATGAGGCTGCCATATCTTCAACCACCAATGTGTTGAAACACAAGCTGCTTCAATTAGATTTAAAAGGTGGCTGCTACAGAGAATGGCATTTAAAACCCATCCTCCTTCTCTGCTTGCATGAGAATAATGTATTTTAGCATCACAGGAATCCTAACAAAATGGAAACAAAAAAAGCTAAAGTTCCATTAAAGCATTAGTTATGCCCGACTGGGGAGAAATTTCACCAGCTTCCAAACATCTCTCTGTCTGCTTAAAAAACTTTTTTTTTCACAGTCATTTTGCAAGGCATCACGTCTCCCTGGTGGAAGCACTGAGAAACAGCAATCAACATCCCTTTGCCAGTTGTGCAGAAATAAAAAAAAAAAAAAAGGAAAAACCTCAAAGCTTTCTGCCTTGAAGACACATTTGGGACATAAATGGGCTTTTTATGACACTTCAATTCTGTCCATTTTCCTTTTGGCCAAGTGTTGTGCATTGTACAGTGTCAGAAAGAAGGGAGGAGAATGGCGGCACTGGGAGTAACTGAGGAGCCGCCGGTTGTTTAGATGAGATGAGCAAGAGACGAGAGCTCTTGGAGGAATGGGAAATGTGCTGAGCAGAGCAGAGCAGCAGTTAGCCTTCTTACGAGGGCACCCACAGGGGTAATCGAAGGCTTCAACTTTAACTATGTGTGCTCTGCTGTTGTCATTTAGGCTCACAGATTGCCTCGGTGCACTTATGAATGTGACCAGCTCTCTCCCTATCTGAAGTAACCACACTTTGAAAGTGAGTCAAATAAAAGCAGTGACAGTGACAGATGATGGGGCATTGTGCTTGGATGGAGGGGGTCCCATGTCATAAATAACAACGAATCTCAGTACTCAGGTATTCATATTCAAGTGAATCCATTTGAGGTATACTGCATATTATACACCAGGGGTGCTTTTTTGCAAATATATACAATCAGATGCAGTTAAGTGGGTAAGAATAATGCATTGAGTTGGCAAAAAAGAGCAGGGTGAGTAATGTTCTGGCATTTCCAGCAGGGTTATACTGTAAGAAAGTCAATGGGCCTTGGACATCAGGCACTGCAGCTGCTCCCTGATCTCAAATAACGTAAACCACAATATTAATTATGGTTAAGACAGGGGACGGGCACAAGTTCAACATTTACTTACTTTACTTGCACTAGGATATATCGAAAAAAAAATCTTACTATGTTTCATTTAACCTTTTGTATTGTCTACATTGTCTATTTTGGTACCTAACGTTCTGTTTATTTTAGCCTTGTCCACAGTGCTTTTATAATAAATAAACTTTACTTACTTACATATCAGTTAAATGAAGGTCGGTTGCAATACATTGTTAAATATGTTTCTTGTGCCATGACTTACAATAAATTTAAAGGGATGGGATAGGTGTTTATAGTTTTCAGCAATTAAAGCCAAACCAATGCTTCAGTAGTTTTTTATACTGTGAAAATAATATTAGGGGATAGAAAAAAGATTATAAAACTGTAGTAACTCTTATTGTAATGTGTTAAGTACAGACAGAAAGTTATACTTTGTCATCGGTCAGTCATATTGCAGAAACTAATGAGAAATCCATTGAGAAGTCAAGGAAGCTCCCAAATGATCATATCCAGGATGAATTACTCTCACTACTCTCGCCACTGCATAAGGTCATTGGTTGTTTGGTTTGATGAGCTAATGATGTGGGAAAAATTTGCAAGATCAATGTCCAGAAAGCATTTTTTTCACTGAAGAATGCTATTTTGATAGTAAAGATAAAGCACTGGTGCTTAAATCTAAGAAAACAAAGATGTCTACTGGACACCGAACAGCTGTCTGTTTCAAGAAGTACTCTGACAAGATTTATTTATACTCTAGAAAGGTAGAATGGTGGAGGATGGCAGTCTGTTATTTTGTCTTCTTCAATACAAGTGTCACTGTTTTCATGTTCTCGCTCAAGCAGAAAGACAACTGCATTTGGCCTTCCATGATACCGGGTTACAGAAATTCAGGCAAAAAGAGCCGTTATACAAATATTCTGCTTGAGTGTTTGTGATTAAGTATAAGAAATGTGGGCCGTCAAGTGACTCTAAAAAAGTGAATCTCAGGCAAAGATAAAAACAACAATAGAAAAACATATTTCATAATATAACTACTGCAGAAGCAATTTTACAGCTCAAGGATCTTTCCTTTTGGCGGGTGGATTTAAACATGACTTGGACGGTTATTAGGGGTTGTTTGCTACAAGATCAAATGTACTCTTTGTGTAACAGTTGATGTGAAGGTTTGTGTAGCTCAAAGTGTAATATCCTATGATTAGACCGTGTGCAGAGATGCATCCCTCAAAATAAAGTTCAATTATATTCATTTCCATTTCATTGCACTTATGTAGCAATAATAAATATATACATAATGCAAATGCACGGTGACATTTTAAACAATATTTTAGAAAGATTCATTTTCCCAGGGAGAAAATTCAGGCAAAACCAGGTTCAGGGAGTCCGACCGATTGTCTCAACCAGTTGGGGTGAAGAGAGATAAGACAGATATAGTTATACTGCCTGTGTGTGTTTTTCCCATTTGTGTGTGTGGCAGTGTCCATAATATGAAATGCATGCTTGAGCTGTAAATGCGCTGCTTTTTGTTGTATCTGTCTGTCTGAGTTCATGTTATATCCCTGTGTGTGTCAGTGAGTGACTGAGTGCGACTGTCTGACCATGAACACACTTGGATTACCTTACTGTCATATAGCCTCAGGCAAGCAGCGTCAACAGATACTTAGAATTAGAGACAGTATGCACCCCACTGGTCAAACTCCAGATGATCAGAAGGTAAGCCTCTAAAGGCCTAACTGTAATATCTGTAAGTCTAGCCCAGATGTATTTTTTGAGAGTTAAGGAATGTGTGTAGTGCAGTGCCTCTGGCAGAGATACAGTGGACGGTGTTGATCAGTGGCACTGGATGAGAGTTGTGTGCCTCTGACAGCAGTGAGGTGGTAAACAGCGTGGAACAGAGGAGCCTGGTACCCGATGGCCCTGAGGAAGTCCACTGCACGCTCCAGCAGGAGCCGAGGGAGAGAACAGACAGTCATTTCGCGGCTGCTCAGAAATTCTGAAATGAGATGAACTCAGAGGTCTCTCCCTGCAGCAAGAAATGCTCACGGCATGCATTTCTTTATCCATATCCTCCCCCAAAGTGCCACGGAGAATTTTGAGTCTTTGAGTGAGCTTAGTGGTTAAGGGAATAAGCAGAAAATGGAAATAAAGATGCCAAGAGAAAGGCTGTCTATCATTTCCACTCAATGCTCAGACCTAGTTTTATTTGTCAGCTCCATCCTTCTCTTGCCAGATTTTGTGACTAACAGAAGCCGTGAAAGGTTTAGTCAGATAATTACCTCACAACTGCCTTAGGTTTTTGCTGAGAAAAAGCTTTTCAGAAAGTTTCTTCATTTTTTTATTGCCAGTCGTAAACTACAAATCTGCGCATCATAAAATGTCTTTACATCATTGTGGTTCTCTTTAAAAAAAAAAAAAGCTGTCTCTCTTTGGTAGCACTCATGGATGAAATATAGAGGCCCAAGGTCACCTGCTCTATGGGCACACAGAATAAATGTAAAATAAATCAAAAGTAAGTGATTGAAAATCTGTTATTTCATCTTCTTCCAGATGGCAAAACTATGAGAAAGTTATATTTTATTTGCCCCCTGCAGTCATTTCACACGCACAAAAAGGACAACTCTGTGGGTCCTCCATAATAACAGGTTGTGGGAAACTACAGGAGGGTTATGTGGTGAGAGAATTTTCAGTTAGAAAAAGTCAAACACTCTTGACTTGAATTTATTTGAACAAGGTTGAAAAATCTTATGGTATAGAGAGGACAATTGTTATGCAGCACCTTCATTTAAATGTATCCCCCAGCTGAGGACAAAGAGCAAATGCATGAATGAGTACGTGACAGGGCCTTATGCTCACAATATCCATCCATTCTTTTCCACCTATCCAATTCATAGGTGTGGCTAGAGCCTATCCCAGCTTGCTCACAATAATTAACCTAAAATGTCTCATTGCAAGCTTAAAAATATTAAGTTTCAATTCAAAAAAGTGACCAAAGTACTTTAAAACTCTTCACAATGCTCAACTATCGAGTCCATAATTCCAACTAAACTTATATAATGAAAGTATATTTCAAAATTCACTTGTTTGATCATGCCTGTGGGTCAGTGGAGTTCCTAAATCAGCTTGATCATCATGCGGTACATTAGCAGGATAACCTTTGACAGCCTTACTGTTTGCAGTAAATGAGCATTATGTCTGTCCCAAGGACAGAGAGACTACACACAAAACGTTTCTGCAAAGAATTTAGCCATAAATATCGCTTTCATTATTAAACAGTTTGCACATGAGCTTTGATTGTCAGCTGCTTAGATGATACACATGCATATGGTAGAATACTGATTTACAGCAGATATTATTAAAAAAAAAAACACTAGAAATGACTGTTTAAACTTAAAGATCAATCTATTAGTTGCTAATAAAAAAGTGCCAATGATCACCGTCATGTCTTTTCTTCCTTGTGTTTCCAATGTTTTTCCTTTCCCTTGATTGTTGTGCATCTCTCTCTCTCTCTTTATTTGTGTTTTGTATTCTTGCGGTATACTTTTCAACAATGACTTATACTGCACTTTTTTTGATCAGTTGAGGGTTACATTACAAAAGTTTATTTTATGATTTTTTTTTTCTAGGGCAGTGTGGTGATGCAGTGGCTAGCACAGTCCAAAGACATGCAGTTAGTGGTAATAGTTGATTCTAAATTGGCCGTAGGTGTTAATGAGAGTGTGAATCGTCCTCTGTTTTCTCTCTGTATTAGCCCTGCGACAGACTGGTGATCTGTCCAGCCTCTTGCCCCATGACAGCTGGGATAGGCTCCTGCAGCTCTGAATTGGATAAATGGAGGAAGATGGATGGATATATATATATAACAAGATATCAGTTTCTGTGGCACCCCAATGGTCTCAGCCTGACCAACCTTATGAAAATTGGCTCCAGTGTCGAGCAGGAGTGGGTGTTCCTCAACAGCTAGACATACATGGTTGGTTAAGGTTAGAGGTAGAACGCCCACTTGTGTTATGCAGCAACTCCTTACTCCATGTCTGCAGTCTCTCTTTGGACTTTCTTTGGACGGTGTGAGCTTTCAATATAGTTTAAGTTATGGTTTCTTCTCTGACAGCGTTTGTTATCATATTCTGTAAATTGTATTAAAGTTCAATTTCTTTCCTTTCTTTGTGTATTTATTAGCACTCCATCCTGCCTGTCCTCTATGTATGTTCTGCATTTGGGTCCTAATTTCCCCCCCTCATCATTACATTGAATGGCGGGTTTTATAGGGCTGTTGGCTGTGTTTTTTTTTTTTCTTTCAGTGACAGCAATTGAGCATTTACAAGTATTGACTGGTGAGTTGATGAGGTGATATGGTTTTATAGACAATGTTTGAATCTTAAAGTGTTTGTGTCAGTTGTAATAAAACGGACCTTTTTGCTATACGGGGTGAGAAATAAAACACAATAAAACACTGCTCTAAAGAATATAAAGTAATTATCCTTCTTCTGTGTCAAAGTAGGAAAAAGATTTCAAGTTTAATGCAATAACACAAAGTTACATTATATACAGTAAAGTATATGAGAGCGGCATATATATATATATATATATATATATATATATATATATATATATATATATATATATATATGAAAA
>VURO01044058.1:0-11034 GCA_015108175.1 Pelvicachromis taeniatus | reverse complement strand
TCATTATTTAAAAAAACATCATGCCATTTGTCCCCTTTAGTTTCCATTGCATGATAAAAATTTTAAACTGATGTGTTGTCTGCAAACACTGCTGATTTTTCACCAATTAAAACAGTAATACACATGATCATTAAAGAGATTTCTAATATAGTAAGTAAGCCACATTACAGACATGAGAACACTTTTTTTTTTTAAAATTGAAAGTTTCAGTTTTTCCTGTTCTCTTCCTTGTGTGTCACATGAACATGTTAATGTTTTTGCGAAAGTACAAAGCATTTTTTTCCCTGATCCCTAAAAAAACTGGATTCTTTTACATGAAAGCCTTTAGAGGACACATTGTATGCAGTTTAGTTAGTGCTCTGTGTTATAACAGTTTAATTAGTTAGTAATAGAATAGTTTTTGTTATGCACTTATTTTAAATCGATCTTTTAAATTTATTTCTTTATCTTTCCAGAATTAATTTGCTGGAATTTCTTTCTTTTTTTTCTTAAAAAAAAAAAAAAGTACACGTTGTTGCAAAAATCAAATTTATGATAGTCCCGCAAAGAAACAGTATTTCTAGTGTATATCACCAGAAACTGGTTTACATAATCAGTCATGCGGACTGTAAACTGGGAGACTTTCACTCAGAGTATGATCAGAGCAACGCCGCATTCAGATCTGATCTCTCCCAGGTTCAATGAGTTCTACAGAAAACACTTCTCACAGGGATACTGTGAATGACGTGTTGTTGTTGTTGTTTTCTTACTCGGCTCTCCAATCAGACGACACCTTTAAAAAGCCTTTGAAAAATGAAATTCAGGTCTCCTCCAACTGTGAGTAAACACATTTCAGTCATATACATTCTTCACTTTTAAACGTCCCACGCGCTGTCCCCTAAATCTGCTGCAGCCACACCGAATAGCCGCCACTACACTGTGCTCCTATTGAGGGGTAGTGGTATAGCTAGCTCATTATCATCAAACCCTGAGCGCCATTTTGTGTTTGATAAGTGCCAGGGAAAGCAGAAGGCACAGCACAGAGACAATAATGGTTGCCATTGGCACCGGGGTTGGCATCAGACCCTCTTTTGTGTCTTTTGTAGGATGCCACCGCTTCTCTGGTTTACATCTGCTGCATTTTGAACTGCTCTGTACCAACTTGAGAAACGGCATTTAGTGCTGCTTTTTTCACAAAACTGACTTTATAAAGGAGGAGCTGTTTTAGCAAAGTGTATCTTTAGTAAAGAGGAAGATCATATTAGAAGATTTGTTTCACTGTTTAAAATGAAAGGTTAATATAATGTCGTGTTTTTTTTATATCGGAACGATCATTTGCCGCCATCCTCAAAATTCCCATCAATCGAAATGCTTGGCAAACGGCGAATAGCAGGGATCACGCAGACGGCCATCTTTTTCTTTTCCCTCTCCAGTTTTTGCAAACTAAAGCGTCGCCTCCTTTTCTTTAAGTTACCAAGCGGTCCACAAACCCAGACAATGCAGCCATGTTGTGGTAGCGTGCGGCACGGCGCCATTTTGTTTTAGACGGTGCCAGAGAGGCAGGCGAAATCACCAGTAATGGTTGTTAGAGGTTTGGAGGTTGGCATCAAACTCTCTTTGTCTGCTTGCAGCGTGCCTTTGATTCGTTGGTTGGCATCCGCAATGCAGTGGGCACGTTGGGAAAGTTTTTTGACAGTGGCAGAATGGAAGCCGCTGCCTTTGTTCTGCTGCAACTGCACGAAACAAACAAACATACAATCAAACACAAAGAAAGTGGCAAACGGCTCGGGCTGAAACAAAATCTGGTTATTGTGCGAACTTTGCGGGGGGAATACACAGAGCAAGTTCGGATGGTGATTTTTAATGTAGTTCTGCTTCTGCAGCAGTGTTTTTCTAATTCGTTATTTCGCTGCTGTTATGTATTCTTAGAAAATCGTCTTTTTTTGTGTTGTTTTTCGTGAGAAAAAAATGGGGTTCATAGAGTGTTTGTTTTTGATTCTTGTGGGCTGCTGCCTGAGAAAGGTCGGCGGGTTGGCAGCGAGTGTACCGGGTGAATTTTGAGAGGGCACTCAGCTCCCTTGTTCTGGGGCACAGACGCGTTTAGCCAGGCAGAGCTGTAGCACCCATGTGCATGCCCAGATGAATGCCCGCTGGGAAGTAGGCTGGGGGCTGGGAGTGGGGGTTGTGGGATCCATTGTGCCAACTGGCAGGCCGCGATCAATGCAGGGCCCGGGCTTCTCACACTCTCACACACACACACACACACATACTGCCGTGGTAACCCAGCGCACCGTTTTATCATTTTCTGATAAAGCAAAAAAGTGAAATTCTTATTTGTTTTTTGTTTTTGATTTTTTTAAATCATCAACTCTCGCCTCCTGGATTCATATTTTGCATATCCAGTTTGACAGCGTGATGGAATAGTTGCAACGGGGCATGCAGATAATCATCGTGTCGGGACACGTTAGGAGTCTCTGGGCCTCGTTTGTATGTGGTTTTTGTTAGGCTACTCATCCCTGTTTGTTCAAGCAACTGCAGAGAGATACTCATTGTGTTCACTTGTTCTTTCTGGCCATGTATGGAAAAAAAGGAGAAATTAGAGGATAATATTGTTAAAAGGCTTTTTTTTTATTAAGGCACATGCGTAATTTATTTGCAAAATCGTTTTCTTTTTTCTTTGCATGATCTTCAGTGACTTATTCCTGAAACGATTTCTCAGCATTTAGAAAGTTGGCAGCGGCTTTCCTGAGAAACGGTGAGAGTCGAGGATTGCTGAGGTAGTCCAAAGTGGGATGAAAGAAGTCAAGGTCAAGCAGCCTTCCCATTAGTCCTGTGCTGAAAGTTAACGTGGCCATAAAACATCATTACCTTTACTCCCTCCCCTGCCCCCCCTGTGATGTAACTTTTTTTTTTTCCAAGATAGTTTGTAGAAATGGATGGATTACCTCCGTATACAAGCCGCCATGTTAATCAAAACCTTGTTTTACAATTGCCAGGCTTAACCTCTGCCCCTGAGGTCATGACCTTTGCAAAGAGATGTGACAGAGTGTCCTCTGAAGTTTAATTGAGCAAAACAGATCAGTGAAAACATGCCTGTGCCGGCCTGGGGCACGTGGAGGAGGAAGACTTTTTGCTGTTGGGTGGGGGTGGTCAGCAGAGTTGTCAGGGGAAGGGTGGCTTCTCTTAAGCCCCTCTCGTTGAACTTTTCAATCGGGGTCAAACCACAGCAGTCGTGGGATCACCGGTGGTCTCTTGGCAACTGTTTGCCTCCACTCTTCTGCCACTTCTTGTGGTATAGCCGGTGGTCCCTTGGTTCACTGGCCTAAGTGAGGGGGAGTAAGCCCTTGTGATTGTCTCCCGCACACACCCCTCCACCCAATGAACCAATCCCTCAGGCTGGGTAGTCTGGCTGGTCGGTATCTTCAAGACTCTCCACTGCCTGCTCGCCACACTGCTTGGGATCACTGTTTGCATCTTGTTTTCCGCCTGGCTGCCTCAGAAGCTTTGGTCAGGCGGCCGGTGCGGAGGTCTGACCTTCTGGGTCACAGTGGAGGTCTGTGACTAAGCACAACATCTAACCCTCCCTGCCTCTCTTCCCCCTCGTATCCCCTTATCCTCCTCTGCCATCAGGAATCACCCCTGCGGCACACTGCCCGGCCAAGTGACTCTCACTCCTTTTCTCTCCCGTTCTCTTTTCTTTTCTCAGTCCCTGGCTTTCCCTCAAGCCTGAGACTCCGACCATGACAGCTGTCCCAGGCCCAGGCGCTTGGCCAGAGAAATGGCGGCTGGGTTTATGCCAGAAACGTGAAACAAAACTTGTTGTAAGGAGGAGCGCATTAAAGACGCCGCTGTCGAGTTTAACTGCAGTTACTCAACTCCTTGTAAATTTTGTGCTATAATGTTAGAACAAGTCTGGCTCTCGTTGCAGTTGAGATGGAGTTTTATTCTTGAACATGAATTTTAAGGAACAAGCTAAACCCCAAACCCTGGGAAAAACCGTAACCACCGATGCCAGAGATATATAGAAAAAAATCTTCACAGTGAACTGCACAACCCTGTGCTTAGCTTCCATGCTGGCTTCCTTATTAGTATGCAATAGAGCCTGCGGTGTCTGGCTACCTCTCTCTCAGAGCCATAACCTATCGAACACATTCTCTCAATCTAATCCACTTAGAACTCCCTCCCAGCTTCACCGCTTGCCTTATTGATTTCCGCTTCCCACTAAATGTCTTCCCGATCCTTTTTCTCTTAACCCGGCAGCTATTTATGTTTTGCAGTGCAGCCTTTCTTTCTTTTTTTCTTTTCTTTTTTTTCGCTTGCTTTCTTGCTCTCTTGCTTATTTTCTTTCTGTATTAATGTCTTCACCCCCTTTCCAGGATCTTTGGTTGTTCTGTGATCTCCATCTGACTTCCTTCTGCCTTCTTTCCTCTCCTGCTCTTTCTCAAACACTAACCTGGGTGCATTGCAGCCAGGTTGCCTGGCACAGTATGAAGCTTGTGTTATTAGCAGCGGGGCTTTGCTCGAGCAAATACCTCAAGGCTTAAACAGGCCGTGTTACCTCCTTAGCCCTCTTTTGTGTGCCATGTGTACATAAATCTCCATGGAAACAAGGCAACTCGGAGCAGAGGCCACAGAGAAATGTGGATGCTTTCTTTCTCAACAAAATTTACAACTCCCTCCTTTGCTCCGCTACAGTGTGTTTAATTTGCTTGTGTCACAGTTTGCGCTGTTGCATCTGTCAAAAAAAACGGGACGAGGCCTTTCTTCTGCATTGTGAGGCTCAGGCATTGTGTTGAAAAGGCTTTTCTTGTGTATTTCAGCAGGATACTCAGTTTTGCGTTCGTGGCTACACTTGGTTAAGGTCTGCAGTTTGTGTCATTAGTCTATGGTTAAGATCTCAGCTTCCCCACACTTTCCCAGGCTTTTTTGGGGAGGACCCCAAATGCATTTCAAATCCCCCCGAGGCCACTTGACTGGAGGACCGGCACCTCCCACTTCACCCAGATAGATTCCCCACCCCCCATCCTGTCTGCCAGTCCTACCAAATGAAGACAAATGGGTACATTCACCCTTATCCCAGACCTTATCACTGTCCTGCCTTACAAAGCAGGCCCTCCCTGCGGCCTGAGCTTCTCCATCCAGTGGCTGCGCCCTCTTCTTCGCCGTTGTACTAGCGTAACTGCTAGAAAAACCTACTGTTGTCCCATCTGCGTGCTAGACTGGTCATGTAAGACAGCAGAATCTGGAGTGAAAAGAAGGATAAGAAGGTTTAGAGAGAAGACAAAAAGTCTTAGATAGAGAATTTGTGTGAAGATGTTCTTTGACCTTGCATTTTTTCCAGTCAGTCAGGAGAAAAGCACCCTCGAGTATCAGAATGAGACCTTTATGCAAAAGCCAGTCCCCTTCACCCAGGATGGAGGCTTGTGAACAAGCAATGAAGGGAAGAAAAAAAAAAAGGAAGGGGTAGTAGGTGGGGTGTTATTGGGAACTTTGGGCAGGGACAGACAACCGGAGTGGTTGCCCAGGAGACACTGACTTCTCTGAGCAGCACCCCCCACTCTGCTTTGCCCCATCAAAGTCTTTTCAGGCCAGACAAGGCCGATCAGTGGCCTAGAGTGATGGTTGTCTCTTCCTTTGTCTGGCGTTACAGTACGGCCCATCACTGTGACGGCTCGACAAGACCTGAGTGGAACAGAAAAAGAGAGGCCCGCCATCACAGCGCTGTGCGAAATGTACTTTTGGGTGGGCATGTTGTTGTTTGGGGTGGGGGGGCGAATCCCCAGAGAATTTCTTTCTAAAGTCAGTGCAGTGGGTCAGAGAGGGGATATGGTGTCTGGGGCTTGGGAATGGCCTGCTTGGGACGGATTCATCAGCACCCCATTGAGTTGTCAAAGCAAGCAAAAGGAGCTGCACTCCTCCCTCACATATGTTAGGTTGACTTCCCCCCCCCCCCAAAAAAAACCCTCCCAAATTTAGAAACCAACTGTTAAGCAGCAAAACAATAAACAATAATGACAGAGTGCATATGTATTACTTTTACTGGCTCTTACAGTAAGAAAAGTTATAAAGCAAAAGAGGGGAAAAAGAAGTCATTTTCATTTTTAGCATGTACAGCAACACGCTATCTTTTCACGAAAGATGACATCTTTGAGCAGCAGGGCTGTGTTTGATTAAAGTGAGCCATACACAGGGTAGACAGGAGGAGAGGAAAAGCGGACGCCTCGTTGTTTGTAACGACATGAAAATCTCATATCTCATGATCACCAAACTGCAGATGTTACAGATTTTCCACAGAGGTACTTTCTCCTCTGTCACAGGAAGTTTCTGTCTTTACATCAAGGCATTAGTAAAACAAACTCAGCGACTAAAAAGGAGAACAGAAAAGTGCACCTTTCCTTCGTATTTTCAGTGGCGACATGTGAATAAATATGGAAGAATTGCACCGGGGAACGACATGAACGCAGCATTCACAACAACCCAGCAACTTAAATCTGAAATGAAAATAATCTCTCCCTATTTTAACCCTTACTACAAATTGTAATCACAAAATGTAGCTATTAATCATAACTTTTTCAAAATGAAACGAGGGGAATTTTGATGTTGTAGTAATGATGAAATTGTTTGCCCAAAGTGCTAATACTTGTGTTAGGAATGGGCTGGTCCAGTGCCGGGTGTGCTCCCGTGATTAAAGCCAGCAGGAGCACTAACAGGATGGTTAATGAAGTCCATTATTTTTCCTGAAGAAGAAGAGGCTTCGTTACCATGGTGTCCACTAAAAGTCTGTGTGACGATCCGGATCCCAACAGCTTGAGTTCTTCTCAAATTGTCCCGCTCTCTATGCTGGCACAAAGCTCCAGCTGGTTGTTTAGCTCACAGGGATTTTCAGAGAAGCGTCCCTAAATTTGACATGCAAATCCAAAAATGTACACATGGAGACCTGCATTCTCACTTTTATGCCCATGTGCATGTAGAAACTGCAACAAATCCAACTTGCGGTTACCTGCACGTCTCCTCAAAAGGCTGCGTTTAGTTTTGGTGAGCAGCAACTCCTGGCCACCTCGGCAGCTGTCAGGCAAAAAAAAAAAAGAAAACTCTCCTCCGCCATCCGTCTCCTAAACCTAATGCTGTAGTCTACATTAGTAGGGAAAGTTGGCTAACAGGAGGTCATCAGGCTCTTGTTATCTGTGTTGTATCCCACTCTTGCTCGTTGAACAAAACCCAGATGCTGACTAATTTGAGCTCTGCCCAACAGAGCCGTGATGTCATCGCAGATCTTTCCTCATAATTTTCACAGAATTGTTTGCAACCTGTGGTTTAGCATGTGCTGGTTTAGCGTAGTCTTTTTGAGCAGCTATGATAATGACTCTAGTTGACCTACAGATGGCTAAATGAGTAATGCTCAAGCTCATCATCTCTTATGGGATCCCCGCCGAGTCTGCTCGGTGTTTCCCAGGAACATTTTCATCGGCCTATGCGAGCCCTGTTCTGCAAACTGTTAGACGCTCGTCCGACATTTTTTACTCCCTTTTTTTTCTGCAAAACTTCTGGCTGTAACTTGCGTTGCCATGTGTGTCTTGTTAAGGGCAGTTATGACAAATGGCAGCAGCTGTACAAACTAATCTCTCTGTAGCTTTCACACATGGCGCCCAATTAACAATGGACCACTGTGGGGCCCTAATCCACGGTGCAGCCATCCTCTGGTCCCGCTTGCTGAGCCAACTGCCCCAGGAGACTCTTCTCCTCTCCGCTCCTGCTAGCCAGCCTCTTAACTCCATTCAGATGGGAGCCGAGGAACACCGCCTTCAGTTCGAGACAGGGCAGCCATCTTGTTTGTTTCCATGTTGGGAATCCAGGTTCCTAATGGTAAAGAGTCTGGGTTTTTAATGTCACGTTGGAGTGCTTTGGGATCAGGTTGCAGCCCCCGAGAGAAGGTTGCGTGTACGTTACACTTGAATGTTTGGACTGTTACGTGTACATGCAAACGCGTGTGCTTTCTGCTTGTGGGCTTGTGTGGTATGGAATAAAATACATGCAAGCAGATAAAGTTGATAGATTTAGCAAAATGTCTCATGAACAGGTGGGTGGGAAGAGTTTTTTTTTTTTTTTGTAAATATGTGTGTTGGTGTGATCCAGATTCCCTGTCAGTGGGCATATTTCCAGTAGTTGCATGATGAAATGCTGTTTCTCTGGGCCTCAGATTGTTGAACGCACTGTGTAATAGACTTAAAGTTCTGGTGGAGAGCATATTACTCAGTGCGCTCACTGCTTGTGCAAATTTATGGGATAAACTGCGTGAAGGCAAGGGAATGGTAGCCCACAGTCCTTAATGGTTCTTTTTAACTTTGGAATTATACCAACAATTACATACATAAACCATATTCATTCAGTTTCCCAGGAAAAGTTTTATTATGACTTTCTTTTCATCCAAGGGCATGTCAGCAAAGCTTCATATGGCTTTGGTAAAGTATCCCTTTTTCAGTTTTACATTACAATTAATAATTCCAGTCCTGAAATACAGTAAGACAACAGCCCTTGAATACCAACCAGCGTGAATTTTTTTTTCTCCACATTTTCTCCGCTCTTATCCAAAACAAAGCCACAAACGGGAGTTTGAAACTCAAAAGGAGGGTGTTGAAGGGTCGGCGGCCATCAGGAAAACGATGCAGGCCCCTGCCAAATCTATGACATGAATGAAACAAATGGATGAAGGAAAATGAAAATGGTTGGGGTGTGATCTCTGGCAGGCAGAGCGAAACCAGTGCCAACTATTATGAATGGGAAACTGCTGCTGAGCTAATGAAAAAAAGAACAAAAAAAAAAAAAAAACCTCACTTTTTTTTTTTTTCATCCGCCATCCAAGAATAATTAACCGCGGGCAGGCCTTCTGGTGAGGGTGGAGAAAGCCACAAGACACTTGACTAACATCTCACCGCAAAGGAGGACAGCGACACACAAAGAGGGGGGGGAGAATAGGAGCAACAAAAGGAGGTTTATAGGGGGACAAAGTAGACTTCTCGGTTACTTTAAGCTGTGAAAAGAGAAGCTAAAGGTGGCGTTTTTTAAAAACTGTTTTAAAGGAAGGAATACAACATCAAGTCAAAATGCGCATAAAATGCTTGATAGCTATTGATACATAATACATGCATATAATGATTTCAATGAACAGACCTTTAACTTTTAAGCAGTTGGGTGTTGGGCTTCAGTACATGTACTGTATCAGTCGATCAAGACAAAGTTAGTTCAGCTTCATTTAAATTCAATAATTATTATTTACGGAGCGAAAAATGTCAAATGGTTCTTATTTCCAGCTGTCAGCCTGAGTATTTAGGTTGGTTTCTTTTCTTATATACATCTTTAAGTTGAATTTGCTGGAATCTAAGCCTACTTGTCAGACAAAAACCATAAAAGAAAGATTTCCTTTTGGCTCTGGGAAGCCTAAGACCAGGCGTTTTGACATTTAATAAAAAATAATCAGTCAAAAAAATGACAAAATAATTTCTTTCAGCCCTGCTGTCCTGTACTGTACTGTATGCATCTCCTACAGCCTGCTGCCATGTAGGCAGGATGACATGATGGAAAGAGCAGAATGGGGGCCAGATATATGTTTATATATAGGACCTGACAAGGATACGGAGCATGACACCAGGCAGAGGCGTTACATGTCACATGCACACTATCACGTACACCATATCCTATAGTGATAAGGCCTATATGTACAGTGTGTAAAGCAAAAAGAAAACCTGGTAATGATGCACGGTGGCTAGAGCTTTGTGAGACTGGACGGATTAATGCTGGAAGAAGGTGCAGAGGCTAATTACAGGAGTTAGTGTGTGTAATGATAGAAGAAGCACTATGAAGTCTCAGTTTTAGTTGTTTGGTTGTGTTTTTTTGTGTGTTTTGCTTCCCCCACTGAGAAGCCCTAAAGTGCCGGCTTGTATTTTAATCCTTCAGATGCTGCCCTGTAGCCAAGAACAGCAATAGTTTTGTTTTACCTTCAACCCTTGTCGAGTTCGGCGTCTTGTATGTCGCAAACATCGCCCAAAGGCTGACAAAGCATGCACTGTTTTTAGGCAAATGCTCAAAACAAAACGCGGTTTTCCCATTATGGCAATCAAAGCACCGTTATCAGCGATCAACATATTCTCACCCAAACACAGAGAGGAGAAGAATGCCCCATTGACTGATACTGCCTGCTAGGCTGGTTGCGCTGATCTCCTGAAGAAAAGATCAGTGTCGCTGGTGGACCCCACACTCCTCCCAACTGCCTCCCCTCTCTTTGCCTTCTTCCTGCTATATACGTCTCAATACTTGGGGGTTCTTAGAAAGGGGGAGCTGAAGAAGGCTGCATGTGTGTATGTGTATTGTCGAGGTGCTGCCTAGGGAGACTATCCCATGCTGGTGGTGTGTGTGTGTGTGTGTGATTTTGGTGGGGGGAGCTGAAAAGACGGAGCCGTCACCTGCCAGACTGTTGGAATGTTAATGCCATGGCTCTGATAATTGGATTTTGTACACACCGTCTGTGAGGAACGTCCAGCAACTTTCCCCCTCTTATTGTTCGACCCAGCCCCGGACCCTCAATAGAGCTTGTCTATGTTTATACAAGCACTCACGTCTCAATAAAGACTGTTTACAATGTGTGTGTGTGAGTGAGTGCGGTGTTGGACTTCTGAATCACAGAGCAATTGTGTGTGAAGGGGAGGCACTGTAAATGAAAACAAGTCAGTGTCAGATTATCAAAATGTGGCAAACATTTAAGATATTAAGAGATTTGTTAGGGCTTAAAATCAGATTTTTCAAGATTTTCGTGGTGTTGCAGAAAGATTTTCTCGGATTAAAGCTTTTTTTTTTTTTTCAAACCTCATAGACGAACTTGCCACTAACTATTCATCCAATCACTCTAGCACCATCCCCGATGTGCATGTCAAGTCGAAGGTAGACACACCCACTCTGAGGTCAAAGGTGGAGAGGAAGCGCTTCCTATTGGTAAAGTGTGTGTGAGCCGTACATGATCTCAGATCATTAGGGAAGTTATGGCTCTTGTTTGCATTGGGGGGT
>VURO01044056.1:0-10929 GCA_015108175.1 Pelvicachromis taeniatus | reverse complement strand
CCATCCATCCATCATCCATCCATCCACCCATCCATCCATCCATCATCCATCCATCCATCCATCCATCCATCCATCCATCCATCCATCCATCCATCATCCATCCATCCATCCATCATCCATCCATCCATCCATCCATCCATCCATCCATCCATCATCCATCCATCCATCCATCCATCTTCCTCCTCTTATCCGGGGCCGGGTCGCGGGGGCAGCAGTCCAAGCAGAGAAGCCCAGACCTCCCTCTCCCCAGCCACCTCCTCCAGCTCATCCGGGGGAACACCAAGGCGTTCCCAGGCCAGCCCAGAGATATAATCTCTCCAGCGTGTCCTGGGTCTGCCCCGGGGCCTCCTCCCGGTGGGACATGCCCGGAACACCTCACCCAGGAGGCGCCCAGGAGGCATCCTTATCAGATGGAAGCTTTGCTAGCTTGCAGTCACAGCAATGATAGCCACCAAATGCTGGGAACGCCACTATCCCATCGTTGAAGCAGCACATCTGTGACTCCTCCCACCAACCTTTTAGCTTTTTGTTGCCCTTCGATGTCTTGCTGAGGCTTTAGCAGCCATCTTTATTGGATGAGATTGTGGTTACAGGGTATATTACTGTTTGTGGTTGTGGTTTTAGTCATTTGGTGAATTTGTGTTAAATAAAGTGTTTGATTTCTGAGTGTGTTGAAGAGAAACAGACCCAACGTAACACCATCATGTCTGACAGTTTATTTCAATGTGAAGTCAGGAAAATGCCATCTTGTTCAGAAAGAATATCTTCCCTCACAAAGGAACTTAGTTCTGTATCTGTAGTGCATACAAACGTAGTACATAACATATTATAACAGTAAGAACGGTCCTATAAAGTCCATCCCCTAAAAGCGCCGTCATATAGTTTTAAATCCTTTGTTCTGTGTTCAGTGGAGCCTCGTTTCCTACAGACCTCACTCAGATGTACACTCGATGACTCTGGTGATGAAGGTCTTCTTTTTACTGTTTTCATCCACAGCTTGTCTCCACAGTCTGCTTGTTCAGGGCCAATAAACGGCTTCCAGGGAAACACCTTCTTTGGGTTGGTATGACTTTCTGGTTCACAGGAAGGTACGAGGAAGTCATACCAAGTCATCCCTTGAAGGTACATTTCTAGTCATCTGCAGAGAAAAGTATGAAAATGATGTGTGAACAATGAAGCAGCACAGGATCCTTCAGTCAGGACACTGTTCGCTCAGCTCATTCGTGATGCTGACACACTGACACTGCATTTTGTTTTAGTTATATATCAATTTTATAAAAAGGTTTCAGACAACACAAAGCCAGCAGTTCCCAGTTCATCGTCCACAGAGTTAGAAAGAAGAAGAGTTCAGAGGACCAGTTGGTTCAGTGTGAGGTTTAACCGGACACGCCCCATGTTGGTGGTGAAGGAGAAGCAAACCCGCCACAGTCCTAGAGGTTTACCCGGGAACAGATCCTGTTCAGGTCCAGAGAGCTGCAGTGTGAGGAAGATGTCTTCCTCACACTGAGATGTTTGATGGTTTTAAGGTGCCAATCAAATGTCATATTGGGCGTGCCGCTTTAAAGAGGAGTGAAGAGTGTGAGGACTAGCCCTGAGTATCAGGTGGTTCCTCTCGGGTTCACTTCAGTCACCATCGTGTGGATCTGGATCATGGTCATGTGACACAGGTCAATTGTCGGTCCGATGTTCTCGGCGGTGTTGGACGAGTCTTCTGAGCGTTTCCTTTTAGCTCTCTGAGAAAACCGTTTGGAACTCGTTGAGCAGCAGCTCCACAATCTGGCTCTGGAACACCATGTGGATGGTCATATTCACCGACTCGGTCTCGGGGCGAAGCAGCGTGGGTCCGAACACAATGGCGACGCTCTGAACCGACATCCTGTTAGAGTCCTTGTGTTCTATGACCCTGCAGAGACACACACACACACACACACATGTTGTTTTCAAAGCGCCCGTCCTGATTGGTCTCCACTGAATCACTCATCACGCGCTGCTGCTTTGTTTCCACGTGCAGAGTCATGTGATCTTAGCTGGCTGACTATTCACCATTGCCACGATGCAGTGCGTTTACCCAGTGTGTAAATGGGAGGACAGGCGGGACACCCTTAGCATCAGGTTCAGCATCAGGTCACAGTGAAGGCGCCATCAGTGATTTGGGCTCACTGTGGTGAGGTTAATCAAAGAATCAACTCACCTCCGCAGGTGTCTGAACAGCAGCTCCATGGTGTTGTGGTTCGGCAGAGGAAGGGTCTGAACCAGATCCTTCATGTAGGACACTCTCAGGCTGTAGTCTGGGACTTCTGCACACACACACACACACACAGCTGTATTTAATGCTATTATTATTGTTAGAAAGCCAAGAGATGTCATAAAAACATAAGTGAACATGAGAAAACTGCTAACAATGAGAACGCTGTCTGAACGAGCCCATTCTGGGCAACAAAGCTTCAGCACAACACGCTGTGAGTTTGCTAACAGCATGCACAACACGCTGTAAGTTTGCTAACAGCATGCACAACACGCTGTAAGTTTGCTAACAGCATGCACAACACGCTGTGAGTTTGCTAACAGCATGCACAACACGCTGTAAGTTTGCTAACAGCATGCACAACACGCTGTAAGTTTGCTAACAGCATGCACAACACGCTGTGAGTTTGCTAACAGCATGCACAACACGCTGTAAGTTTGCTAACAGCATGCACAACACGCTGTAAGTTTGCTAACAGCATGCGCAACACGCTGTAAGTTTGCTAACAGCAGCGTTGTTGCTGCTGATCAGGTTACAGCAATGAGCATAAATGCTGAGCAACTGTGTAAAGACTCAGATGTGTTTCAGTTGTGATCGTGGTTTCGATGATGGTATGAGTATCGACTCATCAGAGCCAGCTGATGGTCAGACTGGGTGACGGCGGTAACGCGCTGGTTAAACGTGCCCAGTATGGCGCTTTAACCCTACAAAGAGAGTCACTGCGGTTGCTGTAACTGAGCAGCATCAGGAGTTTTTATTTAGCAGACCAGGGTTAGCGCTGGTACGCTGTGTGACATGTCCCGTGTATCAACATGTATGTCATTAGGTGTCAACAGCGTGTGCACTGACGGATGGCGGCGATGAACTTCTCGAACACGCTGAAGGGAAACAGCGGCTCTGGGAGTTCCCGGAGGAACAGCTTGAGAGCGCCGGTGATCACGTGGATCTCCTCCCACTGTCCGTCCTCCAGGTCCAAGTGCTCCTCTGCAGAAACAGAGCACAGCGTCAGTCTTCTGCAACCTGGACCTCAGATCAAACATGGGCTCAGAGTCATCTGTTAGACCCAAACAGGAAGCGTGTCAGCGCCACATTACCGTGGTCAGCTTTGTGTCGCAGCCTCTGGATCACAGCCAGGTTTCCGCTCACTCTGTAGATCCCGTCCACATCAAGACCTGAACACAGCAAGTGAAGCCAGTGAGCAGACAGTCAGTTTATCAGCTGCACCACACTGCACCATGTGCACCATGTGCACCATGTGCACCACGTGCACCATGTCCCTGTCTCAGTGTGCGCCACAAACCCACGAGCGAAAGGCCAAAAGCATGCCGCCACGTCTGGTGAGCAACGACACAGCTCCAGCTGCAGAGCGCTCTGAAGCACAAGGCTACGAGGACGTGCTGCGGGGCGCACTCATACCTTCTGAATCAACACAATCAACCTTTGGGATGTTTTTTTGGGCGCTTCCTGTAGCATGTGGTAGCGTGTGTGCCTCCATCACCTCTGCGCTCCACCGTCCGGATGCACTTCTCCACAAACTTGGGGATGGTGCCGTTTTCTCGGTGGCAGAGAGTGTCCAGGTGGCAGCCGAAGACGTTGTCTGGAAGACATGTGGGTGTGATCAGCGCGCGGCACGTTTCTGTTTCACGCTCATTACACACTTTTAGCGTTTTCGTGTTGTCGGCATCATGATTCACGTCTCCGGTTTGTTTATCCGTGCACATGTAAACGTGTAAGAGTTAACTCCGCCGCTAATCTCACTCATTAAACCGACACGTATGACTCTGTCGTTCAGTAACCGTTGCTTCTCGCCTACACATTCATCACTATGGTGACGACTAAGTCACATGCAGGTAGCACAGGCGGCTGTGGCCGGGGGGCGTCCCATTCACCTCGGATGTATCCTCGCTCTTTGACGCTCTGCAGAGTTGGCCTCCGCTGCAGGAAGCGTCGCAGTTTGGACCGAACTCGCGTCTGCTCCGTGTCAGCTCCCGGAGGAATCCTGCTCGCTGCAGACGCAGCAGAAGAAGAAAGCGTTCAGCGTTACTATGACAACGACAGTGGGCGATGCCTGCTAATGAAAACAGTGTCATTATTAACAGACTTATCCCAGACATGGGAACCACGAGCACACGTCTCCGCTCAGGGCCCGCCCGGGCTCACCTCCTGAGCTGTGATTGGCTGCATCACGTCTGCACACAGGTTGGTCACTCACATGTCATTGTCCTGTCTTTGTCCTCTTTGTCTGAAGGAGCGTCGTCTTCGCTGTCTGACAGGCGCTCCTGTTCCTGGAAAACAAACGTCACTGTAACTCGCCTTCACTTGGCTCAGAGTCTGAATGAGGCGCGACGCTTTACCGGCCTGCGCGGCCCGTCTGGCGCCAGCTGTCCGATGGCGTCCTGGATCACTTTGAGCCAGTCGCTGATGATGCTCTCCTTGTCGTACTGCATCAGATACTCGCAGCCCTGACGTGTCTTCAGCTGCACACAAACACCACAGTGGTCTTCGTCATGCAGGTAAGACGTGAAGCAGCTGAGTGTGACCGGGCAAAAAGACTGTGCAGCGTACCTCCAGGACGTTCTTCTTGGACGACTTGTCTTTGCAGGCCCAGCTCGCCGACGCTCCTCTGAGTTCAACCGTGTATTCTGGAACAATCTGCGACGCTTTGCTCTGGGGGAAAAGAGTCATCATCATCCTCATTTTCTCTCTCTCCTCCTCATCATCATCGTCGTCAACATCATCAACATCATCGCCGTCAACCTCCTCCTCCTCCTCAGCCTTCCACAGAAAGGTTCACCACTGTACTACCTCTGCTGCTACAGAGAGTAGAGCACATGTCTAATGGTTCAGTGCAGAAGCTGCATGCAGCTCTGTAGGCCTGGTCGACCATGGAAACGGGTTCTTACTGCGTTCCCGGCTGGTCTGGGGTCTTTATGGAATGTGAGGATCCCTCCGTGCAGGACAGTCCACGACTGACTCCAGTTCTTCCTGTCCAACACAACCAGCAGACGCAGTTACCTCGAGGTAAAACACAGCAGACACGAGCACACACCTTACCTTTCCAAGTTCCTTCAGACAACACCAAGAACATTTTCTGTGTGCGGCTTTAAAAACCAAAGTGTCAGAATTCCCCAAAGGTTGATGGTGTTCCTGTGGACGAAGCCTTTTCACGTCGTCACCTGGATGAGTGACGAAACGTTGCTCCCACTGAAAACGCTACGTCCACGTGAACACAATCGCCCTGTTGGCGTGACTGAGCGTGCATCAGCACAAAGTCTGAGAAGTGGATTGTTCTGCTCTCACCTGATCTTTTTCCCATTTTCAGCCACTTTGGTCTTGTTGAGAATCCCGGCTTTCTCCAGCAGGTGTCCCTGTAGGAAAGCAGACACCAAGTGAGTCCTCAGGTTTGAAATGGGACTCCTCTGCAAACATGGGAGTGGTGAGAGTCTAAAGAAAGGCCTTTTATCAGCCCCAGTCCCATTTCATCCATCAGTCTGATCAGTCCTGGAATATTTTCCAGGAACCAAACTCCAGGATTTATGTGATTATGCAAGGACACTTCTCGGTGGACAGAGGACCTCCTAATGGACACAAACGAGTCCTTGAGGGACCTCCAGAAAGTCCTCAGTGACTTCCTTTGTAACATCGTCACAGCTCTATAATGACTCATTCCTCAACCCCTAATTAAATAGTAGATCTAAAAAATGAACAAAAACTATAGACTTGAATAAAACTGGAGTTTACAGAAGTTTAGCAGGCTCCAAGCCTGCATCGAGGCGTTTAACCTGATAAAGGACAAAGGACTTTACTACCACATAACGTCCTTTGTGAGCCATTTTTAAACTGGAGCGTGTTCCTCGTGCTTTAATACCAAGTCCAGAGCCTGGAAACAGCCCTGGCGGTCCTCTCTGACAGATGGCCAGCTCACCTGGACCTTCAGCTGGCCCAGGTGAGTCATAATGTGCGATGGACGGGTGTTGATGTGTGATGGACGGGTGTTAATGTGTGATGGACGGGTGTTGATGTGTGATGGACGGGTGTTGATGTGTGATGGACGGGTGTTGATGTGTGATGGACGGGTGTTGATGTGTGATGGACGGGTGTTGATGTGTGATGGACGGGTGTTGATGTGTGATGGACGGGTGTTGATGTGTGATGGACGGGTGTTGATGTGTGATGGACGGGTGTTGATGTGCGATGGACAGGTGTTAATGTGTGATTTACTGGTTAGTGGAGAAACACTGAGCAACTTTCTGGGCAAATTCAGTCTCACAGTAAAAATCTGAACACTGATCAACACACGTGAACTTCACAGTGTCAGCAAAAGAAATCTTTCTCAATGTGTAATCCTGAGGAAGCACAGCAGGTGGCGCTGTCAGGCTGAACTGCCCACAAAGTTCCCGTCAGGCAGCCAGTTAGTAAATGTTAATGTGAGAATTAGTGGAAGCAGATTTGCTGGAAACCTTCACTAATCTCCCCAACAGCCAATCAGGTGCCAAGACCTACATGCTGTGAGCTGGACCCTGTGCTCTGATTGGACAGGTTCCTCTTCAGTCTGCACCTATCAGAGAGCTTGACGAGGGAGAACAGGATGACATCAGATGGACAAATGAAGGAACAAATGAATGACTGGATGAGCGAGCGAGTCAGTGTGGAGGACTGCAGCCGTGACACGGGTGTACCTGTGGACTGTCAGGGGACGGCTGCCTGCTCATCATGTCAGTGTGATCGGAGACGTTCCTCCGGTGGCCATGGCAAAACGTCTGAAACCCAGAAAGCAGTTAAAGTCTGACGCAGTCCTGAAAGGCTTCTCCGCTCTAACGTTCTCACTCACGTCTTCGCCCATGCTGAGTCTTAGTTTCCTGGCCTGCAGCAATGCTCCGTCCTCAGGAACGCCGTTTCCCATCAGCCTTTGGGGCAACGACACACTCTGGAACGGTCAACAAAGCGATGGATTAATGGAGACGCAGACACACAGATGGCCTGGCTCGCTGAGCGGCCGATTACCTGAGGATCCAGGTGAACTCTGGGTATCAGGCCCGAGGTCTGCTGAGGATGCTGTGGAGAGAAACGTGGAGAATGTTCTGGACTCTAGCTTAACCCAAGGACTGTCAGGCATGGACACTCAGTGCTCAGTGTGTCGTACCGGTCTCACGCTGGCGTGGTTGTCCTTAGGCTCACCTGCAGGATAGTCTTCCTCCGGCAGCGGAGGCTTCAATAACCAAATGAACAGAAGTCATTAGGGGAAGGTCACCATCAGACGACCCACATGCTCATCAATACAAAGAGCTCACTAATCATCACTTATATCAGCATGACGTCCCCCCGCTCAGTGGGACGTCTTCCTTTTAGACGCCCTGCTGAGGGCGGACGCCATCTGTGCAGAAACGTGCTTCAGACTACGTTTCAGGAACCGTCAGAAACGGTCCCGTTTAGACTGAACTGCCACGTTCTGATCTTGAACCTGGCATCTTCTGAAACTGGACCGTACCGGGCCGCCCTCGTGCTTCCTGTGGGTGGCAGATCCAGGTGGGGGGGGCGGGGCGTGTGGCTCAGGCAAATTCCAGGATGTGGTTCCTGCGCTGCGGTTGAAGTAGTAAGGCCTTCCTGAGGCTTCATCAAACACCTTCTCCCAGCCGCCGGAGCCCTGGCAGGAAGCAGGAGGATGTCAGTTTGAGGACCTGATAATGGATTGGGGGGGGTTATGAAGGCGGCGGTTCAAACCTGAGAGGAGGCAGGGGTGGATGTCAGCTGACCCCCTTCTTTTCCCTTGGACCGGTCCATGTCTCTAGCCGGGACGGGCGGAGGACTGCGAGAGTCGGACAGGTGGTTGGTCCTCCCGCCGTCCTGCTCCGTGTGGCCCTGCAGAGGTCAGCAGGACTGATCAGGACTTCCTGTTTGCTGTCAAGCTACCGTCACATTGGTCGTTTCCCCAGCCCGCTTGCCTTCGGCACACTCTTACATGTTCTTGTGATTCATCGTCGCTGGAATCACATTTAATTACATTTTCTACTTTAATGAAATTGTATATTTTTCCTACTTAAAACTGGTCATTTGTCTCTTTCATGTAGCTGCGGGTCTTTGGCTGTAACGCCTACACTTTGGTTGATTGATAGCTGATTGATATTCTTTAGCTGCTGTGTCTGCACACTCAAAGCGTGTCTGTGGGACTCTTCACAGCGGCGCCGGTTACACTCGTGTGTGACACGTGACGTGTCTCTGAGCAACGCGGCGTCCTGTTTCTTAGTCGTGCTTTGGTAAAGTTTCCTTTTCAGGCCCTTATTGGAGAGTGGAGCAGCGAAGACTGAACCAGTAGGATAAACTGGCGCCCAGTAAGGCGAGCTGTGGAATAGACCCAACATGCTCAGGTTACAGCTGATCAAACTTTAATGGCCTGTGCGAGCTCGCAGCAGTGAGTTTGGAGTCAATGGAAACAAACGTGTGACCGTCCATCAGCCTCTGTCCTGCGTGGACGTCACGCCGTCTCCGTCAGCGTGTTAGGAGACGGCGCTCACTCTGGACACGTCTCTGCTTCACACTCAACCCCACCTGTTTGCCTTCAGCTCCTCCTCTGTTGTCTTTACGACTAGCTCAGCTTCTCTGACGTTGGCCAGTGCTGCTCTGTGAATGTCCCCGTAGCGTCTCACCTATTGTTTACCTTTCACTCACTTCCTGTCCTGTCACCTGCCGCTTCCTTTGATTTCAGTGTTGTGGTAACTTTAACTCTGTACCTGTAACCACGTCCTTGTTGTTGTGATCCCGCCTCGTGACTTTACTGCACTGAGAGACCCCCACCTGCAGCTCGCTGGATGCTCTTCTCCCGCCCTGGCGTCCTGTAGCTGCTGGACTACCAGTGCAACCGTGTCATGCTAGTGACGAGGACACGAGCAAAGTGTTGTAAGGGGCGGCTGTTTGGCCCCCGTCCCTGAGGACGGGTAGCTGTCTTTGAACGTCCACGTGTGTCCACGTGTTCAGTTCCACATTCACTTCCTCTTACAAAGCTCACGGGTCCGAACCCTGCCTCTGCAGTACCTGTACCGTGTGACCCACCTGGTCACGTCTGTTCTCACATCTGTTCTCGTCTACATTCACATTCATTTCCTGTCACGGCACCGCCGCGTCATCTCCGTTTTTAAGTGATCCGAACATAAAGAAAATCAACACACACCTGGAAAGGGTCAGAGGTCACCTTACCCGCCATCTGTCCTGTGGGCTGACCGGGCAGTTGGGGCTTATCATGCCTGAGGAGGTAGAAGATGATGGGCTGCGGTCTGATGTTGAGGGGGTGTGGTCTGTAAGAGGTGGAGCGGAGAGGGAGGAGCCAGAAGAAGAGCCCTGAGGCGGAGACGATTTCTTCAGAGATGGGACGTTGGCGTAGATGGGCGACAGAGGGTCGGGCGAGCTTTGGTTCTACAGAGAGAGAGAGAGAGAGGATTTCTTCAACAGCACCATAAGACACAAAGATCCACACGCCGAGTCGGACACTGTGATCGTGGCGTGGATTGGTCCCACTGCAACATAACCCTGCAGCGTCCTGGTTATCTGGACGACAGACTGCGGCTCGCCTCAGAGCCCCCCTTTACTTCTAGTCCTAAAACTACAGAGTGCAAAAAGTATGACCCCATTTAATGCCCATCCCCCAACAATCCCCCCCACCCACAGCATGGCGGGGAGGTTCTTCTCCTGATGGAGATCCACCTTCATCCACCACGGGTCCAAAGAGCGAGCCGCAGAGCGTGTCCTCACAGAGACGCTCCGAGGACGCCGATGACGCCGAGGATGCCGTGGACGCCGAGGACGCCGTCGCCGCAAACCAAACAGGAACCTGCTGAAGCGTCAGCCTCATTATGATAATCATCTGCTGCTGTACAGGAAGAACTCCTCCCAGGGTTTACACACACACACACACACACACACACACACACACACACACGCACACACACACAGTGACTTGCCGACTATCACTAAGCCTCACGTCTGATCGTGTTATCTGGATGTTTTCAGGGAGTCGAGTCGTCACGGTGACGACGATGTCTCATGTCCCCACAACACCACAGATACACCACGTTTGGTCAAACTCATCGTCACCCTGGAGGTGTTGGAGGGGACGTGTGGACACCGCTGACTGTCACCCTGAGGAGGCCACAGGGTCACAAAGTGTTACGTCCCACTTCAGCTCAGAGCCGGTGGGTACGACACCGGCGAGGGTCCGCTGCCCCCGAGACGCCGGACTGATCGTTAACGACACTTTAACAGTCTAATGACGGTTTCTCAGACCGACCAACAGCCAGTGTTTAAACACTGATACATAAACACAGGAAGAACCGTAAATACTCAGAGTACATCTGACATGTACAGGATTACTCCACAGGAGGATTACTCCACAGGGGGATTACTCCACAGGAGGATTACTCCACAGGAGGATTACTCCACAGGGGGATTACTCCACAGGAGGATTACTCCACAGGAGGATTACTCCAAAGGGGGATTACTCCACAGGAGGATTACTCCACAGGACTACTTCACAGGAGGATTACTCCACAGGACTACACAGGACTACTCCACTGGAGGATTACTCCACAGGAGTACTCCACAGGACTACTCCACTGGAGGATTACTCCACAGGAGGACTACTCCACAGGAGGATTACTCCACAGGAGGACTACTCCACAGGAGGATTACTCCAC
>VURO01044055.1:0-10144 GCA_015108175.1 Pelvicachromis taeniatus | reverse complement strand
TCTGTAGTCCTGTATAAGTAAAGTTTTCACTTATTGATTTGATCTAAAGTTCGAGATTTTGTCTCAGTTAAAAGGTCGATGTTCGTGATTCAGCGATAAGACTTGGCATAACTGACATCCATGGGAAACGTTATCTGAAAAAAAAGCAATATAGCATTTCATAAAAACAACGTCATACCAACTCTCAACCATGGTGGTTGTAGTGTGATGCTCTGGTGCTCCTTTGTTGCTTCACACTGACTTGAATTCTGCTCCCTACCAGAAAATCCTGTTTTAAAGGTTTTGAAGTGGTTCAGTCAAAGTCTGGACTAAAGATAGATGATGCTTTGGCATAGTCTAATCGTAAGAACTGATTGTCATTCCAATCCTCTCATGTGATTTCGGTGTAGCCAGAACTTTCTGACCAAATAGAGAAAGGGATCAATTATCTCATTGCAGCAGGGAATGTTTATTATGTATTATACAATATGCAAACTTACTGTATAATATTTTTAAAGCAAAATGGCATCTTTTGTGACATGTACACTATTGTTGAGGACCAGTATACAGCTCTGAAGTCAGGATATTTTTAGCCTAGCTTAGCATGAGGAACAAAGCAAAGTCTGTCTGTTTTCTTTGTTTCCAAAGTTTAACATAATGCAAACAGATCCAAACATGATGTCATTTAGTTTAATCCAGTTAACATCCACTGTAAGTGACAAAAACTGGAGTACCTCTAATAGCCACAAGAGACTTTGACAGTTCTTGTAGATTGTCATGGTGAAATATCCAAATTTACAGTTATTTCCAAAATGTTTTTGCCTCTACAGATCATTCAGAACAACTGTAGAGTGGCCAATCACTTTATAAATCATCCATCTGAACTGTTTAAATGCTGATTTAAGTAACAACATGGCTGCTTTGATTGACAAGTGTGCAGACACTGGTAGCTGTCTGCGAGGCCTCAAGTCACTAATTCAAGTCACTGAATTGCAGCTATCTGCCATGCTTGCGTTGCTTATGCATCTTTTAAATTGTATTATACTAATAATATTGCATGTTGTGTGATACAGACACAGTGACATCATAATATTTTATTATTCTGCTATACGTGTGTCAAACCAAACCAAACCAAAAGAACACAAAAACACAAAACAGCAGCCAAACCATTAACATTAATGCTGCGTCTCTCGTCTACCTTCTACCTATGATTTAATCTTTAAATATAGACCACATGTATTACTGTGTCTGCTGCAGCAGGGTCAGAATATTCAAGTAAGTTCCTTATTAAGTTGCAGGAGCATGTGACACTTTCTCTCTGTTCTGTTGATAGTTTCACTCCACGGTACATTTTACAGAAATAAACACTGGCTTGTTTAGCATGTTCGTTTTATGAATAATAAACTTCACACCTCATCAACTGTGTGTGTGTGTGTGTGTGTGTGTGTGTGTGTGTGTGTGTGTGTGTGCGTGTGTCTTTTAAACGAGGAGGTGAAATTAGCTAATATTTCTGGCAGCACACGCAAAAAAGTAATCATATTCTGAGTTTGTTTACTGACACTTTCATCTGCCTGGTGACACAACACTGTGTTCCTCATCAAGGGAGACACACAGTGAAACAAATAATAGTTGATGGGCTACACTTGGAAGATTAAGACTAGAAAAGACATAATAAAACAGTCCAGACTTCATGGATGAATAGCAATCCTGGAATGAAAGAGCTCTTAGGAAGTTTGAGGTAGTCTTTCAGTCTGGTTTTGTGAGTCTCTCACATAATCTTATACCCACATCTGCTACCTGGCCTCATGGTAAAATGTGAAATACACACACGAATGTAATATAGGGATATTTTAATGTTTGTAAATAGAAATGGCATGCTTTGTAGTTGAGCTGTACTGGTGGCGGAGTATTACATGTCTGTCATAGTGAATCTTTAAACCAAAGAGTTGTAGACGAATATTAAACTTTAGACTGTATTGTATAGATGCAAATATAAAGCGTATATACAGGTAAAAAACAAAAAACGTCTCGATGAACACAATTTTGGACTTTGCAGTGATATCCAGAATATTTAATGCTGAGATGCACTGATTCATTTTTGCGTAACATACCGTTAGACATCAATTAGAAAAGAAAGAAAGAAACGTTTGATCAAAAATATGGATTTAGTCTGATGAGCGTCAATGTGTAGTTTTGGTTATAGACACTGTGCCTCAATGAGACACAGAAGGTGAACAGATGGAATCTGCCTGTGTGGTACGGAGGAGCTGTGATGGTGTTTGGTTGGCTTTGCTTGTTTCTTTTGTCCATTCTTCTTCCCAGAATGCAAGACACCATTTAATCAGCATGGCTACTACGATATCCTGCAGTGACACATGCTCTCATATGGTTTAAGCTTAGTGGGAAATTTTCAGCAGGACAACGTATAGCTGTTTGACAAAGCAGCACGACAGAGTATAGATAAGATTTCCTGACCTTCAGCATCATTCCATGTTTAAAAGCAGCCCGATATGAGCTCAGCATATCGGGGAACTCATCACCTCATGACACTACCAGAGAGAATGAAGTGTGAACAGTTGTTGTCAAAGCAAGTTGAGAATTCTTAGATGAGAATTCAGTTTGGTTATATAAAAATTCTCAGGAAGACTTCAAATAATTTTTGTAAAGTATCCATCCATTAATCTATCCATCTATCCAGCAATCCATCTCCAAGTCCTGGCCCTGAAGGCAGCTAAACAGCGATCTACTTCGCCAGCCACCACTTCCAGGAGGAACCTGAGGCATCTCAAGCCACACAATATCTCAATGTTCTGGGTCTGTCCTGGGAGCTGCTACAAGTAAAACATTGTAAAAAAAAACAAAAAACACCTCGTGGGCAAAGTACGTAAATTTGATCTGAACATGGATCCTGGTCAGATCCACAAACTGCATCAATTGGCTCCTTTCATCGTGCGGGAACAGGCTCAATGACTAAGTTCCTCATCGTGCTTCTAAGGCTGCGTTCAGCCCTTTGGAGAAAGTTTATTTCAGCTACTTTTACCCACAATCTTATTTTTTTTTATTTTCTTTTTTCTCCAGCTTTCAGGCTTCAGTGTGGGTAAATCAACCACCAAGTCAAAAACTTTGCCCCGCAACAAAGTAACTCAAGTTTTACATGCAGTAAATATTCATTTCCTTAACAGAATTTTATGTCATAACAGCGTATGACATCATTTTAAAACTCCATTTTACAACATGACTATTTATTGGCTGTTCTCCTCAAATTATGGCATAAAAACATTCCGATTGATTATAGCCTTGGGCATGTAATGTGTTTATCTCCAAAGTAGCATCAGCAGACAGTTCAATGCAGAGGGGAGAAATTTGAATCTTTATCTGAAACATCATGGGAAAATGCATGCCTAATGACCTATTTAACTGTACAGTAGACATATTTTACTTTCTACGAATGTTAATCCGAATACGGAAACACATTTTTTTTTACATTCTTATTTTCCAGATTCATATTTCAGTCACTTTTGTTCCATACTTAAAAGCCAGTAACATAATGTGAAGTTTTGCATCTGCAGAGAGGTTCTTAGTCATTTGGGGGCGCTCCCCTCAAACACGGCCCATTGTACTTTGTACACAAGCTTTCACAGAACATCTGTGAAAGCTTAATATGCTAACAAAGACAATTACACTCAGAGGGTGCGGGCCATTAATCCACTTACACTTTTTGCCGGGTGCATTTCCACGATTACGGGGTGGGTCGAATTCTATTAACCAAGAGATTTGGTGGTAGGGGTGAGGGTACCATTCTTACCATCAGCGCAAAGAAGGCTTGCTTTCATTTCAAATGAAACTGAGTGAGACTGCTGTCTATAAGACAACCGCAGCTTGTGGGTCTATATGGCCTTTTTCAGGATTAAGTGGCATGAGATCAGAGTGATGAAGTTCTCCACAGTTCATGATGAAGCAACAGATATTAAAGGTTCTGATGAAAGAAATAATTCCTAGCTTTTGATTGAGTTATGAAGCAAGTTGTTTTGAAAGAACATGCTTAGTGCAATTAGCAAAATAGTTACTTCAGGCAGCTAAGTAAAAATGAAACACTAGAATATTTTTTCATGTAAAAATGCGTTTTTTTGGAAAGCTGTAGAGAGTTTGAACTTTTTACCCCATTAAACACTGTTTTATGTGACTTTCACTTTCCTGAATCTCTGTAATAGAATTGGGGAGGGCAAAGTTAACATGTATAGATAGCTATTCATGATAGCTTCACTGTTACTGCTTGAAAATGTCTTAATTACAAATTTGTTTATCTGACCTTTATCAAGTATATGCAGAAAATAAAGAATCAACCGGTCGCAGCAGATGGCCCCGCCCCTCCCTGAGCCTGGTTCTGCCGGAGGTTTCTTCCTGTTAAAAGGGAGTTTTTCTTTCCCACTGTCACCAAAGTGCTTGCTCATAGGAGGTCATATGATTGTTGGGTTTTTCTCTGTATGTATTCCTGTAGGGTCTACCTTACAATATAAGGCAATTTGAGGCGATTGTTTTTGTGATTTGAACTGAATTGAATTGAACCAGATTTTCGGACCATATAAAAGGCTAAAGTTGGAGGGGTCACAAGACAATTAATGTGAAAGTAAATCATTAGGCATCGATCATTTGAAATATTGAAAGATTTTGAAGTTATTAAACCAAAAAAGGGCAGCACGGTGGTTAGCACTGTTGCCTCACAGCAAGAAGGTCCTGAGTTCAATTCCCCCATCAGGCCAGGGTCTTTCTGTGTGAGTGAGTTTGCATGTTCTCCCTGTGTTTGCGTGGGTTCTCCCGGGGTACTCTGGCTTCCTCCCACAGTCCAAAGACAAAATTGCCCATAGGTGTGAATGTGGGAGTGACTATGAGTGCGAATGGTTGTCAGTCTATGTGTGTTGCGACAGACTGGCGGCCTGTCCAGGGTGTACCCCGCCTCTCGCCCTAACACAGCTGGGATAGGCTCCAGTGCCCCCCGCGACCCTAAATGGAGAAGCGACTGCGGATGGATGGATAAAACAAAAAAGGTTTTTTTATTATTATTATTATTATTACTTGTATTACTTTGTTTTTAAATGATTAAGGAAACTATATTTTCTCTGGTTGTTTTCAAATATACTAGTTTTACTGTAGACACTTTTTCAAGGAGAATCGAGTCATTTGACACGGGCATGTTTCATCTACTTCTCAAGTTAAACTTGAGACTCCTTCAGTTTACAAACGTGTAAAATGTATAAATGTATAAGTAATCTATTTAAGATTTTTTCATCATTCCTCAAACAGTAGTGAGGTACCCATTCCTACTGTCTGACTGTATTGGCAGCTAATCTTGTTATTTGTGAGTGCATAAGTGTTTTCCCCAGTTAGTTTCCCGTTCACTGTGAGAACTCTGGATGAATACACATTTTACAAAGTTGGGAGAATCAACATTTAACATATAAAGCCCATTTCTCAGATGACATTTCCACAGCAGGAGAGCTACTGTGATGAAATAAATGATTCACTGTAGCCACTGACAACAGCCTATGAGGGTGTACATACAAATTAATACTCTACATGGTACAATAGCTACTGTATGTATTTTTTCACATGTGTAAATTATTGCATTGCCACATTAAGTTTCTGATTGCCTGTGTTTACAATATGAGTAATTGGTTCTGGCAACAAAACCTGCATGAAACTAGTAGGTCTTCCTCCACCACAGCATGATAAGGAACGAAAGAGGAAATTAGACTGTGACTTTGAAAGATGCTGACTCCAGCAAGCTTAATCAGAGAGAGAATAGTGGGGGATGTATTTCATTTCCCTTTTCTTACAGTGGACTTAAGTTCTGGAAATGGCTCCACGCAGTATAGAGAATAGGAATAGTTATTCTCATGTAGACATGGGTACATCACTATTGTTTTAATCTTTTCTATAGTAGAGGCTCCTGTACGGGGACCCGACCTTATCTGGTCTTAAACCACATTTTTAAAATATGCTGAGTGTGGAAAATTCAAAAAAAGGGCCACCTTGCTCTGCTGCGATACTGTGGTTTGGTCTAATTTCCCACAGAAGTAGATAATTGTCCAGTTTCAGATACCAACAAATCTGCACTTGAAGCTTGGTGTGTTACAGTGTGCAGATTAGGCAGACTTTCATTATATACAGGACAAAAGGAGCCAAATGGAAGAACTGCAAAACAGGCAAAGTAACTTAAAATTCACTTTCACAGGGATGGATAAGTGGTCCAAAAACACAGTATCCATAAGGCAAAAAACCCATCACCATAAATGACACATCAGGAGTGACAGACCCTTCAACGGATACCTTCATAGAGGGTGAATTTGTGTGTAGGTGAGCTTTGCCAGTGGCCTTGACAAAAATGCATTAGCTGATGTTTGAAAGCAGGCTGAAATGGCAACTTTCTAAACAGCTTTAATAACATCAACATCACTGACGCACTATTGTAAGGATGTTATTGCTCTCTATGTACTCTTTATGGTTTTGATGAGTTAGCTAACAGCACATGTTCATATAATACATTGGGTTTTGGATTTTGCCAACAAAACTGCATGAGGTAACCTGTGGACATCACATTTTGATATTTTTTCCAGAGTGAGAAAGATTTAAAGCAGATTTCTAGAGATACTTCCAAGTGTATCTAAGTGTAAGGCCAGTTCACTTCTTCCTGATACAGATGAACCTGAAAATCACTCTCACAACAGGAGAAACACTAAATACCACAAATTTGAGCTGTTTTTTGAGTTTATGGTGTTGATAAGCTACTCTACTTTATGAGAAAATTGGGCAGCTTTAAAGATGTTTGAATCGCTTTCCATTGTTCTTATCCTTCTGTAACTTTAAAGTTAGAGCCAGACTTTTTTTTCCTTGATTCAAGCAGTTTCCTAAATTGTTCATTTTTATGTGCTGCACTACTCTCCCTGTTGTATAGACACTTTGCAATATCCTACAGTTAAAGTCCTGCTCTGTATTTTCCATACTGAAGAAGTCACTGAATCAATAGTTCAATTTTCTTCTGTTAATAAAAGTAAAATTATAATTTTAGAGTTTTTCTCAAAGGCTTAGGTTGGAGGCTAGATATGGAACTCTGAGTCCTAAACTGTCATTAATAAAAGTGTCTTTTTGACTTAATTTCCCTTTATTTATATTTTATAGCTGCAGTGCCTAATGCCTAATGAAAGATTCAGGAAAAAAACTTGATGTTCAGATAAGGCTTGTTGAGGCATGATGAAAGGCTCCTGACCACATACTACAGTACAACATACTCACTTCTTCAACATTGTGAGTTACTAAAAATAGAGAAACAACTGATATTTGTGTCATGTTCTTGGTTTTGCTTTTTTCAAGATCACCTCTTTTATGCTAACCTTACAGGCACTGGCTTTGTTTTAAATGCATTCAAGTCAATAGAATCCCAGGAGGAAAACAACAGTTCAATAGGCATTTACAACAAAAATAACAGGTCAGTCAATAGCCCCTCATCACAAATGCTCCACATGATGCCTGCTTTGTGTCACTAAAATACTATAAAAGATGTTCTTATTGTCAAATGTCAAAGTAAAGCAGCTTTTTTGTTTATTAGTTATGTAGAACATAAAAGTTGTGAAAAAATAAAGCAACACTGTGGTCACTAAGAGGTCAAGAAGAATGTTGTTCGTTTTCACCAGAAAATTGCTAATTAAAGCCTTTGAATGGCTTTGCCCCTTACAATGGGAGAAACCTTTAGAATCAGCATACACCAAACTGGCAAGGTGAAACCATTAACCAAAACCATTACGTCATTAAGCATGCTCTTTATGAGTGTGGCCATAATATGCAAAATAAATCACTTTGTGGGTAACATTATCACTGGTGACAGCAGATAACTGTTGCATCCACAAAATATGCCAATCAAAACAGAAGCATCTAGTTAATGAGCTCTAAAAGTTGCCATTACATTTCTGACAAACCACAAAGCCTCTTGAACAAACAGTGAGAACGACTGAAAAACACAAAGCACCATACTGGATGCAATTTGCATCAGTCGGAGGCACCGCATCAATACCGTGGAAGGAAAATGGGAAGTTGAAAATAAAAGCAGCCAAGCATTGTCAGTAAGTCTCCAAGGCGATCATAAAAAAGTGTTCAATAGAATTGATGACATGCCAGCAATCACAGTGGGATGTAATGCATTTTAAACAGATGCAATCATCCTAGATTGGACACTTTGTCATCAGTGTTGAATCTGGTAATTGCTGGCAGCTCAACTAAAAAAGAACAATCAATACATAAGAGGGTGGTGAAACAAAAAGAAAATAAGCACTTTTCTGGACAGCGGAGATAAATGTAACTCTTACACTGAAGTGGACCACCAAGTATGTAGAATCAGAGTACGTGGTTTGATGTGGGGTGAGTGCTACTCACAGACTCTGTCGGAGCTCTGCAGTATCTCTAGATGTTCCCAGTGACTGAAGACTTTTCTCTAGTGTGACGACTGGAGGAACAAATGGATGATACAAATGTTAAGAGTGTGTTCAGGCCTCACAAACAATCGTTCACACTTGATTTGAAAGAAAAACTTTCCTGAAATTTTAATCAGTTTAACATCTATTCTGTCTCTGTTAAGTCTCTGTTAAGGTACAGAGAATTTCTTATCTCATCTTTACATGTGATATTGACCCTAATTGATATTAATGTAACGAATCAAGATTTTATCTTCAAATTGACAGAATTTTAACTGATCAAGCTACAATTATTTATATTTTCAATATCGCCAGCGTGTCCCGGGTCTGCCCCGGGGCCTCCTAACAGTGGGACATGCTGGGAACACCTCACCCAGGAGGCATCCTTGTCAGATGCCCGAACCATCTCAACTGGCTCCTTTCGATGTAAAGGAGCAGCGGCTCTACTCTGAGCTCCTCCCAGATGGCGAACATCTCACCCTATCTCTAAGGAGAGGCCAGCCAACCTTCAGAAAAAGCCCATTTCTCCCCCAAATCCTCTCCGCAAATTGCTACCTTATCGTGGTGGAGGGGTTTGTGTGTCCCAGGGATCCCAGGGGCTATGTTGTCCAGGGGCTTTTGCCCCCTGGTAGGGTCTCCCATGGTAAATTGGTCCTGGGTGAGGGACCAGACAAAGAGCAATTCAGAAGACCCCTATGAGAAGACCATTAAGGGAACAGTTCACCCTGCCAGGGATAGGCTTACCGGTGCCCCGCCCTGGAGCCAGGCCCGGGGAGGGTGCCCGAGGGCAAGCGTCTGGTGACCGGGCCTTAGTCCATGGGGCCCAGCTGGGCACAGCCTGAAAATGGGACATGGGCCCATCTTCCTGCAGGCCCACCACCCGCATGAGACGCCGTAGCAGCTGCATTGTGAGCCGGGCAGCTGCCAGGAGGTCTGGTGGACCGATACCCAGCTACCAAGACTGGTATGGCATCATCTCTAGCTAAATAGAAACCTTGCTATAATCTTTAGCTGAACTTTTATACCAGGTGCAGCATTTTCATTTTTAAGTTAACATCTAATAAATAGCGATGGCCTTGATCTTACATCCAGAATAAATGCCCAAGTAAACACGACACTTATTTCAACCATGAATTCAAACATAGCTCTTAAATGTAAAAGTCACAATTCTGAAGTTAATTTCAGTTTCCAAAACTACTCAGTAGTGTAATCTTGTCAGTATTCCAAACACATTGACTAATCTTAAATCTGATTTTAATCCACGAACCTGCTCTAATTTAAAAACCAATGCACCCCAGTTGAAAGATTTAATTCTGTTTGTTTGTTTCAACTTAACCCTCCTTGTAATCTTATCGTCTTTACCCATAAAGCCCAGCTACTAATCTCAGATGTAATTTTCATTTTAAAATGTTGTCAATGTTAATTTAATCCAAGCTGTACATTTAACTAGATTAAATGTACGTAATCGATTACGTTGACATGTAAAATACGTTGACGTAACGAATTTGCGTCGATGCGTCGTCACTTTCAAAAAAACACATGGCGGCAGCGAGTAGCGGTAACATGTCGACTTAAACCACGCCCCCCGAACACGCAGTTCTACAGTATGGGGATATTTTAACCCAAAAGGAAGTGATTGAGTTGTTTGCCGGCTTTGTAAGGTGGAAATGGCCGATCATAAAACGACCGAAAGTTTTCAACTT